>JAVGWX010000019.1:49469504-49687004 GCA_036924085.1 Ariolimax columbianus
CATCTATCTATCTATCTATCTATCTATCTATCTATCTATCTATCTATCTATCTATCTATCTATCTATCTATCTATCTATCTATCTATCTATCTATCAATCTATCTATCTATCTATCTATCTATCTATCTATCTATCTATCTATCTATTTATCTATCTATCTATCTATCTATCTATCTGTCTTTCCGGATGTCTATCTGCCTGTCTGTCTGTCTGTCTGTCTGTCTGTCTGTCTATCTATCTATCTATCTATATCTGTCGATCTGTTTATCTATCTTCAGTCAACTTGTGTTGTTAGACGCCGTGGGGAGGTGTGAACTCCATTGTTTTAGATTTGTTGGGGATGGGAAAATTCGCTGGTGACTCGACCCAGTATCGGTTACCAACCGTTAGGTTGGTAGCTATTTGAATTCAGTCGCCTATTCTAGGGACTAGTGGTGGTGGAAACGTAAATTAGAGCACGGAAGACCCTTACGTCTTGACATAATTTCAATCAACATTGATATACACCCCATCACTTTATTAGTGCAAATACAAACGTATTCGGTAAATTTATGTTCGTCAGTCAGTTGTCTGAGTATCCGCAGTGAGAATACTTTCCTAAAACTCAATCGACTATGCATTATGATGTAGGCTAAACCACGAGAACACCCTATTGCAGTTGCGACACTGGCTACCGTTACTCGTCTATCTGCTCGAATCAGCTTCCGCACATGTCACATAAATACTTCTGTTGCATATAAACAGAACGACCATGTCAAGCCTCATCAGCAATTTGTGAGCGTCCATGAGAACGTTCATCGACTCAGTTTTGCATAGTTTTCCCCGACAAACACTTCTCACTGTGAACAGGAAGCACTTCCTTATGATTATCCTTTGCACACCGCCCTTTTGCCCAATTTGCTATTCTTTCAATTGTACACTTTGTGAGCAAGAATGCCGTTTTGTGACTGAGCTGCTCATGTGCATGTGACACCTAGCGTATGTTCTCCTGTATCTGCTTGTGACCTACTTACTGACATATCCTTTTCGTTTATACACATATAAGTTTACCTGTTTTTCTTACTGCTTTAATTTTGTTTCATATTTTCCAGAGATATTCTGCATGGCGACCCTAACTATGAACAAAGTCATGCCAACAGTACCATCATCTGCTTAAAAACGTAACCATGGCAACAGCATGTGTATCCATGGTAACAACATACTAAAATGAATGCGGAAACATTCCCGGATGTGACTTTAGCTAATAATTCCGTCATGGAACAACGGCCATTAAACGCGCCGGTTCCGAATGAGACAACTGCTGAGAAAGATACATTCGTAATACTTCGACCAAGAAGAAAAGGATGCCAAATTTCTCGGAATCAGACAATTGTGATTCTCTCAGCTTCCATCCTGATCCTTGCGGGTACTATCCTCATTACGTACCTCGTGACTAAGCACACTTGCAGCTCTTCAACATCTGAATACCCTATGTGCAATCAATTGCCTGTACACGCCGCACATTCTGAGAATAACGTAACCAATTCTGAAATGGCGCAATCCACAGAATCAGACTCTACGTACTATCCGTGGTCCGGAATTCGCCTGCCCCGTTCAGTACTTCCATCACTTTACGAAATCCGCTTACAAATAGATTTAACAACATTCACGTACCAAGGGGCAGTGAATCTAACCCTCAGTATTAATACCTCCACAAAATATATAGTATTCCATAGGAATAAAATAAGTATTGATACGTCATCGATTTCAATCAGCTCAAAGTACTCTCCAGGCAGAAGTGTTGTGAAACAATTCGAGGTCAAGGACAAGAATTTCCATGTACTTGAGATGGACACGGAACTGGTAGCCGGAAATACGTATATTCTAATTATCGGGCACTATACTGGACATCTGGGTACAGATCTGAAAGGGTTGTATCTGAGTTCTTACAAAAACCATGATGGCATAACGAGGTAAGTGTCTTTGATGGGAGTTGACATTAGATATTTGCGTTTCCGTCTCCCTCGTTTATATTTGTAGAGGAGTAAATTTAATATAACAAAATGTCTTCTTGTTTTATTGCGTTTTCACTTTCTTCGTCTTCTTCTTCTTCTTCGTCGTCGTCTTCTTCTCCTTCTCCTTGTTCTTCTTCAGTGTGTGTCCTGAACTATTAACAGCTGGACTGCGCTATTTGAGCATTTTTGCACGACACATCCGATTTTAGCAATGCATTTTGGGGGACTGATTTTCCCTTCCATCTTCGATCCCTAATCTCTTCTTCTTCTTCTTCTTCTTCTTCTTCTTCTTCTTCTTCTTCTTCTTCTTCTTCTTCTTCTTCTTCTTCCTCTTCTTCTTCTTCTGCTTCTGCGTCTTCTTCTTCTTCTTTTTCTTTTTCTTCTTCTTCTTCTTTTTCTTCTCCTTCTGCTTCTTCTTCTTCTTCTTCTTCTTCTTCTTCTTCTTCTTCTTCTTCTTCTTCAACTGTGTCATAGTTAACAGCTGGACTGCGTTTTCTGCGCATTTCGGCACAACTTTAGTAAGGCATTTGGAGAGAGAGAGGGGGGAGGGGGGTAAAATGGGTTTGCCTTCCCTCTTTGATTTCTTATCAAGCAGTAAAAGATGCAGCAGTGAATAAGTTGAACAGCCAGCGACCCTGGGAAGAGACTGCACTAGAGAAGTGTGGGGATCGCAGTGGGAAGGCAAACCATGAACCCCTAAAAAGCCAACAGAAATCGGAAGTGCCAGGCGAAAAGATGCATATATCGGAGCCTCGCTGTAAACTATGACACGGCGTCCTTTTTTAGGACCACTAAGATCACTAACCTCTTAGCCAGTCTGCCCTGTTGCAGCCTGTATCCAGGATCACCGCGTGGAGGTGTAGAAGGGTCTTGACAGCTCTGTTTTGCTGGCTCTGACGCTAGCAGTCAGCTATGGGTCGCTGACCCTGACGCTAGGAGTCAGCTATGGGTCGCTGACCCTGACGCTAGCAGTCAGCTATGGGTCGCTGACCCTGACGCTAGCAGTCAGCTATTGGTCGCTGACCATGACGCTAGCAGTCAGCTATTGGTCGCTGGCCCTGACGCTAGCAGTCATCTATGGGTGCTGGCCACTGCAGCTCATGGTTGCAGTCTGTTTCCAGGGCTGCCACTTGGAGGAGAAATATGGCCTTGGTCAGTTATGGGTCACTGATCCTGATGGAAGCATTAAGCTATGAGTCTCTGGTGGATGTCAGCTCATTCACTGATGCATCTTAGGCTCCTAACAAGATTTGATGTTTTATTGCCGGTAAAGTTCAATTCCAACGACTCCATGCTCTAGAAGACCAAGCTGTAAATCAGTACCCGGACTACGAAAATGGACGTAAAAGGTAGTGAGGATAAAAACTGGCCACCCTACCTCATACACCCCGTGTCTTAGTATACTCAAGTCTCTATCAACTTCATTCCCCGACAGTAGTGTAACTATTATGGGACAGACCTTGACTTAGTATACTCAAGTCTCTAACGACTTCATTCTCAGACAGTAGTGTATTTCGGCAGTTTGACTGCTTCAAAATTTTCAATTTTTCCTTACAAAAAAGTTCCGGTTTGACTTGAACATCCCACGCATATTGCACTCGAGGTAGTTATGTAGTATATATTTTGCAGTCCGGGGGGGGGGGGGGGGGGGACGGGTTCGCATGATCGCATGGCTGAGATGCAAGTCTTCAATCGTGTATACATGTGCCCTCAGAGTTGGTTGCGTCCTGCTGGGAGTTGATATACAACAGTTTGTGCTTGTTTGTTTATATAGTGGCAATCATCTTGTGCAACTGCTGAGGGCTCTCTGATTGATTTGATTACCGTTTTCCTTTGATAATGTGTAAGTGGTAGATCTGGCAAGTCACCAGTGGATTTTCAACTACTAAGAAAATATGAAACAAAGGAGATCACACCTCCCTACGACAGAAGTTCCTCAGTTGCCACCTTGATTGCCTGGATTTCTAAATCATAATCATCAATATAAATAATTTCCTAAGTTTGTCGTAATGAAAAAAAAACATATACCTATGCTGACCTGGAAGTACCAAATTTGTTATCAATGATTGTGGATTACCCTCACAACTAACTTTCACAAATTGTCAACATTGAGTAGTATTCGTGTCACTTAGTATCGCATAATATCGATACAGTATTCGACATGCTACTTCCGGTCAGCTCAGCTGATTTCATTGGACCTTTAATAATTAGCGAACCTCATAATCTCAAAATGTAGACGAAACTTCTTCCTTTGCACCGTAAACCATAGAAAATTACAAAAATAAAAATGCAAATATTTTGTATTGCATCATCAATGGCAGTGTTTGAAATTTAGTTCAGGAAAGAATGTTACCTATCACTATGGAGGCATGGGTCAATGGAGATTGGGGAAGGGGAGGGTGGGAAGGGGGGGGGGGGCTGGACGGTTGATGTGAGGCAGATGATGGTGCGGGAAGGGGGATCCTTTAATTATTACGCTGTTGTTTTTCTTTTTAATATTGTACAGCTCGATTGGCAGGCCGATAGTTGACAGTTGTGACAGATGCAGTTGTGACAGATGCAGTTGTGACAGAATATTCCAGCTGTACTCCTACCGTTCCCATACTATTTGTTAAAATATTGCATTGAGTTGTTAAAAAAACAACTAAAGTAAAGTAACCTATAGCATTACTGCCGAACGGGTGTGAGGTATTTAGTGATCTCACATGTGAAAGGCTCGGCTATATGAGGGCGGTAGCCATCTCATTACCCTCACCGCTTTAACTTCCCTGACTGAACCGGCACCCATTTAAAGGCTGGGTCGACCCGGAATCCGTTGCGGTCCGAAAAAATATACCCGTCTCTACTGAGGATCACTCAGGATCACTTAGAACCCAGGATCACTCAGGATCACTTAGAACCCAGGATCACTCAGGATCACTTAGAATCCAGGATCACTCAGGATCACTTGGAACCCAGGATCACTCAGGATCACTCAGGATCACTTGGAACCCAGGATCACTCAGGATCACTTAGAACCCAGGATCACTCAGATGCGAAGCCAGGCAGCTAATCACTGCGTTACGCGCCCTCTATAGAATTGTTATGATTGTATTATATGTTGTAGTTCGCCATTCAAAATTATTACTTAAATCGTACATTCTTGTAAGTAGTAGAACCCAAGGAGGATGCAACAAAGATGGTGCCGTAACTGGCTGCGGGTCTACATTGCTCTGCTGTTTTAGTTCATAATAGATGCCGCCAGACCATGGATTTGCATGGAATCGTCACACTAGTCGACGATTTACAGTTGTGTTCACGGAAACGTTTTGTAGTTTTCCAATTCGTTTTTTTTGTGATTTCTTCCGTCCGATTAAGCTGGTCTTGACATCGGCTATATGAATATCACTACGCTTAAACATGTGTCGTATTTCACGGTCTAGTTAACGCAGTTGAACTTACCGAGATAGGCGCCCTTTGCCCTAGCTGCAAACAGAGTCACATTTGGTGTGTACATTTTGACACGACTATCATAGACTGAACATAGCCGGAGGAGAGATGCCAAGCTCACCCACACGCTGAGTTACGACCTTTCAGGAATACAGTACAGGCATGACACGTAACATTAGACGTTATCCTTGCGGGATGCCTGTTTTGTACAGGAAAGGCTTCGGGAGTAAACACTAAGGAAAAATCTGCATCCTGTACTATCTCCAGTCATCTCGTTAATATCTTGCCACTGGCCAAAGGTATCTCAGGGCCAGAGAGTGAGGTTGACAGAATGCGCAGTTTCTTCCTCAACTTTAATGCAAATTACCGCGCAAGTCACCCATTTCATCGGACACAGCAAGAGAAAAGACTGTCCACACAGCTGAACAAAAAGTGGTCTTCATCACATGTGACGGACGAACATCATGGACACAGCAAGAGAAAAGACTGTCCACACAGCTGAACAAAAAGTGGTCTTCATCACATGTGACGGACGAACATCATGGACACAGCAAGAGAAAAGACTGTCCACACAGCTGAACAAAGAGTAGTCTTCATCACATGTGACGGACGAACATCATGGACACAGCAAGAGAAAAGACTGTCCACACAGCTGAACAAAGAGTGGTCTTCATCACATGTGACGGACGAACATCATGGACACAGCAAGAGAAAAGACTGTCCACACAGCTGAACAAAGAGTGGTCTTCATCACATGTGACGGACGAACATCATGGACACAGCAAGAGAAAAGACTGTCCACACAGCTGAACAAAAAGTGGTCTTCATCACATGTGACGGACGAACATCATGTACATATGATGATACATAGGAGGCGTGTTCATTTGAATCCGGACCAAACTGCAACAAGTGAACATACGTACGATGCGCATGATGACGTCACTTCTGGTGTGAACAGCACATACCAACCGTCAAGTTTGCAAAATTTCATTATCCCCCAACTCATAGTTTCCCCAGAAGCCCGTTAAAAACATAGCGGGTGTGACACAATGTGAAACGATGTCTATGTTTAAAGAAGGACGTGAGTTAACGCAGCAATATGCACCTGATTTGGTCTCGGAAGATTTTTCGTTAACTCAATCCTTTCTTTAAACATCGTATTCCAGTTCTTCACTGTTGTCTTCGACACACTTTTGTCACCATACACTGCCTGCATTCTGCGATGAATGTCAACTGGTCGACATCCTTCAGCTGTTAGAAACCTAATCACCGCTCGCTGATCAACTCTGGACGGATTCCGTATCATACCCGCCATGTTGTCAACGGTCTGCTGAGGAAACTATGAGTCGGAGGATAATGAAACTTTGCGAACCTGACGGTCCACACAGCTGAACAAAAAGAGCGGTCTTCATCGGACATCAATCAAAGGATTGACAAGGGGTACTTGCGTCTTAATTCACCCCAAACCAACGAAGTATATATTTTTAGTACCGGAGTTGAGGCAGTGACGTCACAGAATGATCTACTCTGTAACTGTTGGGGGTGTCAAACATTTTGCGAGAAAAGACGCGAAATTCTTCTTATTCGCTTCGTCTTAGCAATGCGTCTCTTGTGTTAAGATTAAGGCTAGGATGATTAGGGCTAGGATTACAGTTAGAATTAGAGTTAGGTTTAAGGTTAGGGTTAGCATCTTTTCTCCGCTTATATCTTTAAGTCTTTACATATTTATTTAAAATAAAATTATATTGACCAGTCATCCCCTTAGCCCGAAATAGAATGTTCCACTTCTTTGTCATCTCGAGGTAAGGTGTCCGCCTCCGGTACCAGGGGTTGCGGGTTCGAATCCCGGTGGAGACCGTGGTTTTTTTCACGTGAATCTTCTGGTAAAAACTACCTTTATCTTCGGGTAGTGAGATCGGACTCCCGTGTCAGTGTTGAACACGTTAAAAATTCTTTGCCAGTTGGAAATCGAAAAGAGCAGGCTTAACGGCCGTTGCCCTGACAAAAATTCAAATTAAAAATTTCAAGTTATTTGTACCTTTATTCAAATTTAAAATTTAAAATTATTTGTACCTTTATTCAAATTAAAAATTTTAAGTTTTTTGTACCTTTATTCAAATTAAAAATTTGACTGATGTGGCATCTGGAAGAAAAACGAATACTAATTCCACAGCAAGCCGGCTTCAGACAGCACAGATCCACTGAGGACCAGGTCATCCTCATAGCCCAGGAGATAGAAGATGCCTACCAGGCACAGAAACACACAGTAGCTGTTTGGGTGGATCTGGAAAAAGCATTTGACAAAGTCTGGAAGGATGGACTTAGAGTCAAGCTAAGAAGAAGTGATGTCGGTGGGAAGATGTTCAAGTGGATCAACCACTACCTCAAACAAAGAACGGCCAGAGTCCAAGTACAAGGGCAGATGAGCAAAAAGGTGACACTCGAGCAGGGAGTACCCCAAGGGGGAGTATTGTCACCCACACTCTTCCTGGTATATATAAACGATATTACAGAGAATATACCAAGAAGAGTCCATAGCTCAATGTTTGCAGACGATCTGGCTATGTGGACCTCTGAAAAGAATCTCACCATAGCAAGAAATCGGATGCAGACGGCCCTAACATCGCTGGAAGAGTGGGCGAACTCATGGCTAGTCAAAATAAACGAGGAGAAAACCACATGCACAATATTCTCGCTTTCATTAAAACCCCAAAGTACCAAATTAAGTCTAAATGGCAAATTCCTGCAGCCAAACGACAACCCAACCTATCTGGGAGTCACATTTGATCGGCGCATGACATGGAAAAGCCAGATTGAGAGAAACCGAATGAAAGCCAGAGAAAGAATGGCAATCATGAGGAAACTTGCTGGCACAAGCTGGGGAGCAGACGAAGGCATACTAAAGAAACTGTATACTGGAAGAGTGAGACCAGTTCTCGAGTATGGCATTGCGGCATGGACAACAGCAGCAAAGGCGAACTTCGATAAGGTTAACAAACTTCAAAACCAAGCCATGAGAATTATAACAGGTGGCATGAAGTCAACGCCAATTGTAGAACTTAAAAAGATTACAAAACTGCAATGCATGACCGATAGAAGAGACTGCAGAGCCCAGCTGCAGTCAGAGAAACTCCGAAGACTGACTGACCATCCAATGCACCAGAGACTAAACAATTTGGGAAATGGGAAACTAAAGCGGAGAAACTTTGCAGAAATAGCCAAAGCAAATATGCACGAAGATCCCATAAACGCACTAACAACACCAAAACCCATCACTACTGTACGAAAACCTACCTGGAGGCAGGATATATTTCCAGAGGTGGTAGAAAATATACCAGGTATTGCAAACAAAAACTGCCAGACTGAAAAAGAAAGGAGAGATACTACCCTAAGCTTCATAACGAAAAGCTACCCAAGCATGGACTGGACCCATGCATACACCGACGGTTCTGTAACAAACACTACACAGAATGGAGGGGCAGGAGCATTCCTGAACCTACCAAATGGCAGACAAATAACACTGTCACTCGCTACTGGTAAGTACACAAGCAATTTCAGAGCGGAGGCAGAGGCACTGAGGGCGGCAGTGGAAGAAATGGTGACACACAGTGAAAATGAGAGCCATATAGTCCTGCTGACAGATGCTCTCGCCGTAGTCAAAGCGCTAAAAAGCCAGAAAAACACTGAGCTTAATGACTTAAGAGCAGCACTCTGCAAACTGTGCGAGCAGTCCGCACCAAAAAGGGTAGTGGTACAGTGGGTTCCGTCACACTGCAACATCCAAGGCAACGAGGAGGCAGACAGACTGGCAATAGAAGGTGCAAGACTACCACAAACAGATACCAGTATGACGTACGAAGAGTCAAAACGGCTAATCAAAGCCAGATACATGAACAAATGGGAAACCGAACATACTGGTTACACCAAAAACGATGCCTATTACCAGTTGAACCGAAGAGAGCAGGTCGTTGTCTTCAGACTTCGCACTGGCCACAACAGACTGAGGTACCACCTATTCAACAAATTGAAGATAGGGTGTACCGACGAATGCCCGTGCGGTACTGGTAAAATGACCGCTGAACATCTGCTGCAGAACTGCCCGACATACGAGGATCAGAGAGAGCAGATGTGGCCATCACCAGTGGAACTGCAAGACACGATCTATGGCAGTGGCGAGAGCCTCAGGATGACCGCCGCTTTTTTCGAAAAAATAATGGTTACTGTCTGACTGCGTACGCAGAAGAAGAAGAAGAAGAAATTAAAAATTTAAAGTTATTTGTACCTTTATTCAAATTAAAAATTTAAAGTTATTTGTACCTTTATTCAAATTAAAAATTTAAAGTTATTTGTACCTTTTCCCCATGTGGTTTGTGAAGAGCAGCTATAGATGGCGCCTAACTGACTGCGGGTCTACTTCGCTTTAGTGTTTGGGTATATCGCACATCGGTAAAAACCTTCTTCCAACAAACTGGTTGTATACAGACTCTGTAGAGTCTTCTAAACCAGTAAAAACATGTTAAGTTAAGTCATTACACTAATCAGCTGTTAAATACGTAGTATGTAAACCAAAGGAACTCTGGGTAGAATTAAGACGCAAAGACCTGACAAGGTATCACGTGATACGTTAAACAGAACAGGGTCCCCCATGACTCAAGTAGACATATTTGCATACTCACAGATATTCAAGAACCCCTTCCACTCCAAACCACCCTCTCCCTTTCTTCCATATCAATTTTACAACTATTTTGGAGAAAAACCCGGACTATTTCCTTGCGCGGATTATGCTCCTGCCTAGTACAGATGGCAATTCATTAGCATTGTCTGAGCCGTTTCCTGTCACGTGTCAGTCTCGCGACAAATAGTTGAATCTAACGGTAGGAAACACAATAGACTAGGCCGTACGTGAAAGAGACGTCACTGCTCTAGATTTCGATGTCATTTCATGCCAACTCTGTTCTTCCTTCGTTAAAAACAGTTTCACCAAATGATAAAATAAAATATATTTTATTTCATGTGTTTTTTTCTATCGAGTAATTTAACAAATGCAGCTTTTTAGAACAGCCTCAACTTATTTGGCGAAGTCACATTTTCCAGTTTTCTAAGTGATCCGTCATAATCTTCATGACTACCTTGGCGATACAGCAACATACAGACACACCATAATTCGTCCATTCTAACGAATCCTTCTTTTAAAGTTTCTTTTCTTCGCGGATTCTAGGGGAAAGTAATAATCGTGAAAGTATATGGCAGAAATATTACATTCATTGCAAAGAATGTAAAAGAGAGTTTGACAAAAGCGCTCACAAAGACAATTTGAGAAGAATATTCAGAAAAAGAATATGATAAAAGTATTCACAAAAACATTTTGACCAAATCATCCACAAATAGAATTTCTAAAAAATACTCGCAAAGACGGTCTGACAAAAGCATTCACAAAGAGTTTGACACAATCATTATTTACGATTTCATTCACAAATAGAATTTCACAACATTCACATAGAGAGTTTTACAAATGCATTCACAAATAGAATTTGACAAAAATAATCACAAATAGAATGTGACGAAAGCATTAACAACGACAGTCCGACAAAAACTTTCACAAAGAAAGTTGCACAAAAGCATTTACAAAGAGAGTTTGATAAGAGCATCCACAATTATAATTTCATAAAAACACTCACAAAGACGTTATATCAAAATAATTCACAAAGACTCTCTGAAGAAGAATTCACAAAGAGTTTGACAAAATTATTCACAAATAAAATTTGACATAAACATTCATAAAGAGAGTTTGACAGAACTTTTCACAAATAGAATGTGACAGAAGCAATTATAATGACAATTTGACAAATGCATTCACCAAGAAAGTTTGACAAATACATTCACAAAGAAAGTTTTACAAAAGCATTCACCAAGAACGTTTGATAAATGCATTCACTAAGAACGTTTGACAAAAGCATTCACCAAGAACGTTTGACAAAAGCATTCACCATGAACGTTTGACAAAAGCATTCACCAAGAACGTTTGACGAAAGGGAGTATTCGATAAATTTGCATTTTTCGATTCTGCCAGTTTTCGATTGGGAAAGTATACTGACAATACGTCCATCAGACTAATCTGTTAATTCGTGCGCTTCATCCAATCCATCCATGGGTGTCAATCATTAGATGACCACCGGGATCAAGATACTGAGCAGCACATGAGCTGCAGTGGTCAGCGACCCATAGCTGACTGCTAGCGTCAGGGCCAGCGAACCAAAGCTGCCAAGACCCTTCTACATCTCCCCGCGGTGATCCTGGATAACAGGCTGCAGCAAGGCAGACTGGCTAAGGAGAAGGGATAGAAGAGGTAATGCTAACCCGGTACTAAAAAAATGCTTGCTGAAGTCGGATATGTTGGACCGAAAGCTGCAAATATCGCAGCCAAGCTGTAAACTACGACACAACGCATTCCGTTCTCTGGACTACATTCTGCTACTTACCCTTTCGGGGTTTGGTAGTGGGGGATTGAGAACGAACGAAGAAGAAGAAGACAAAGATGACGACCCATTTGATTACTTCAAGAGAGTCATAGTTACCCTCGCCGTTGAATGTCCTCACTTCATCCTGCAGAGGTTTGAACACAAATCATTAAGTAAGTCTATGTTAAAGTGGATAGTCTCACACGAAAAACAGTCCACCCGGTTCAACATACTAAGTCCAAGTTATGGAACATTGTTAGAGAATGGGAGTTAACAATATTAGAACGATAAATAAAACGGAAAGGGACCTAGGGGTTATAATAGATCATACAGGTAAGGTGAGTGAGCAAGTCCAGGTAGCAGTGAAATAAGCAAATGCAATGTTAGGTATGATAAAAAGAAATATTAAAAAAAGGAGCAAGAAAGTGATAGTTTAACTGTATAAAGCATTAGTTAGACCTAGATTGGAGTATATGTGTGAAATCCTTATCTAAGAGGAGATATAAAAATGCTGGAAAGGAAACAAAGAAAAGCTTTAAAGCTGATAGTGGGATTCCAGAAATACAATTATGAGGATAGACAGAAAAACCGGTCTACAGTGTCTAGAAAATAAAATAATTTGAGGTGATACTACAGGCTTAAAAGATAATCAAAGGAAAGGATAAATTAGACTATAAAAATACAATCACCTACAAGAACAAGACGGCAAAACTACAAATTTACAAAAGAAAGATTAGATTAGATTTCAGAATATATTTTTTAGTGAGGGACTGGTGAATCCTTGGAATGCATTGCCACAGGAGATAGTGAAGGCAGGGACAATTAACACATTCACGAATAGATTGTGTGTGCATAGTTTTTAGACCAAGGAAATGTAACTGAGACTGATTATATACAGACTCTGCAGTGTTCTCTAAACCAGTATAAAGACGTTTAGTTAAGTTAAGTGGATAGTTTCACACAAAAGACAATCCAACCAGTTCTACACATTAAGTCAGCCCACGTTAAGTGGATAGTTTCACATGAAATCCAACCGGTTCTACACAGTAAGTCAATCGATGTTAAGTGGATGGTCTCCCCGGAAAAAAAACAGCCTATACGATTTCCCAAACTTCACAAGTGCATGTTTCATGGATCGTTTCAATCGAAAGATAATCACTGCAGTTTTCTCGACCAGGCTAGAACACCTTTTATCCGCCATACAATCCCTGCAGGCATCTGGTAACCGATATTCTAGAGAAACTGCCAGCCGATAACACGTTCCAGGTGTGAAATGACAGGTTGTTTACACATGTCATTGATTGTGTATGGATGTATGGTTGTTTTCGGTGTTTTTTACTCTCAAAGATAATTACCTGTTGCCAGCTTGAGCTTAGTGATGAGTATATTATACACGGTATGACAGCCGGTTGGGACTTCTCCGATAGAGCGAGAGATGGGGTTGTGGGTGAGAGGTCATATCAGGTCAGGTCATCCCGTAACCGGTGAGGTCGTTGGGGTACACATGAAGACATCCTCACAACACCACGCCACCCTTCTCTGTCAGCGGCCGCTGCCTGTGCAGCTTCTGATCGAAGATTGGTCCATTCTTTTATGTTGTCCTCCCACCTCTTTTTGGGACGGCCTCTTCGTCGTCTGCCTTGCGCCTTTCAGTGGAGGATCGTATTTGCAAGACCATTTGATCTCGATATGTGACTGTACCAAGCGAGTTTCTTTCCTTTAACAGTTGCCAAGAGGTCTTCAAAAAGCGCTATTGCTGTTGTAATTATATCTGGTATTGTAACTCGATCTTTGTACGTGACGTTTAAAAGTCTTCGGAAACATCTCATCTCCAAGGCCTGTATCCTTCGCTGAAGGTCAGCTGTGCCTGCTGAGAGGAACGGTACATATTTGAGAACGCTGAGAATAAGAATGGAGACCAAGACCGTACCATCGACTCTGACATAGCTATATTTCATTCAACTCAAGTGCCGTCTCCGCAACGAAGACTGGTTGTAGGAATCTCCAATATCCTCTGTCTCGTGTCTTGAAGGCACACTCTGCTAGACAGGCCACCTTTTGATTTTGCTCTACCATTCATGGCGCTCCCCGTCTCTTGTCCGTCCACCTTCAATCTTCCCTTCCAGCATTGCATTATATTATTATGAATCGAGACGGCGGCGTTGTCCATGCATGCGCCCAGAAGTTTCTGGTCTCCCTGGAGACTTCTTCTTCTTCTTCTTCTTCTTCTTCTTCTTCTTCTTCTTCTTCTTCTTCTTCTTCTTCTTCTTCCTCTTCTCCTCCTCCTTCTTCTACTTCTTCTTCTTCTCCTGCGTTCGTTTTAAATCCCCCGCTTCCAAGCCTCGTCAAGAGGACTTTGCAAGCAGCAGGATGTTGTCCGGAGAACGGAATACGTTGTGTCGCTAGTTTACAGCTTGACTGCGATATGTACACCTTTCGGTCCGACATTTCCATCTTCGGCAGCCCTGGAGAATAATCTCCGTATATACTTTGCCTCCATCGTCCCAATCCCGCTGTATTGATCCAAGACATGGACACTACTACAGCGAGACAGACAGCGTATTGAGGCCTTGCACCTGCGCAACCAGAAGCGCATCCTCGGGAATCACTGGTATGACCTAATTTCCAACAGTGAAGTAGTTTGACGCACTTAACTTGCAGGCATTGCCTCAACAATTGGATAGCCGTCGCATCTCCCTCTTCGGTCACGTTGCTCGCCTTTCCCGGGAAGTGCCAGCCCACTAGATGCTCCGGCAGGCTGTGTGGGTGGGGGGGGGTGGGGGGGTGGAGAAGAGAGGGGGGGGGGCGAAGGGCACAGAAATAGGTCATGCTCATCCTGGAGACGTCCTCTGGGCCCCCCTCGCAGCACCAGGCTAAAACAGATCGTTACCTTCGTAACTGAACTGCAGGACGTCTGGGACGTGGCCATCAGACATCCAAACAACCTACCAAAAGGCAGAAAAATAACACTGTCATTCGCTACTGGTAAGTACACAAGCAATTTCAGAGCGGTGACAGAGGCACTGAGGGCGGCAGTGGAAGAAATGGTGACACATAAAGAAAATGAAAGCCATATAGTCCTGCTTACAGATGCTCTGGCCGTAGTCACAGCGCTAAAATGCCAGAAAAACACTGAGCTTAATGACTTAAGAGCAGCACTCTGGAAACTGTGCCAGCAGTCCGCACCAAAAAGGGTAGTGGTACAGTGGGTCCCATCACACTGCAACATCCAAGGCAACGAGGAGGCAGACAGACTGGCAAAAGAAGGTGCAAGACTACCACAAACAGATACTAGTATGACGTACGAACAGTCAAAACGGCTTATCAAAGCCAGATACATGACCAATTGGGAAACAGAACATAATGGTTACACCAAAAACGATGCCTATTACCAGTTGAACCTAAGAGAGCAGGTCGTTGTCTTTAGACTTCGCACTGGCCACAATAGACTGAGGTACCACCTATTCAACAAATTGAAGATAGGTGGTACCGATGAATGCCCGTGCGGTACCGGTAAAATGACCGCTGAACATCTGCTGCAGAACTGCCCGACATACGAGGATCAGAGAGAGCAGTTGTGGCTATCACCAGTGGAACTGCAAGACAATCTCTATGGCAGTGGCGACAGCCTCAGGATGACCGCCGCTTTTTTCGAAAAAAAAATGGTTACTGTCTGACTGCGTACGAAGAAGAAGAAGAAGTAACTGAACTGCAGGACGTCTGGGACGTGGCCATCAGACTTGGTCATGGACAGGGTCATTGGACGTGACGGACCTTGTTAGCCTAAGTGTATTATTGATTGATTGGTCGCAATATGGGACCTCTTTAATGGAGGTAATCGTTTATGAGTCTCAATCTTTGCTGCGGAAGGTGTAGAATGGCTTGTCGTGGCATGAGTGGACAGTGGACGTAAAGGCGTTGAACCGTCTGGGAATTAGGTGGATCGGCTGTACTGGCCATGTTATGGTTTAAGGGAATGAAAGAGTTGACCCCCTGACCTCAGGAACACCCGGAGTTTGGACATTCCCGCGTCTCTCTTCAATTCCACTGTGCTCCCTGCGATGTGCTATGGTGCAGAGATATGGACACTCACAAAAGCACTGGACGACAAATTTAGAGTGACCCAGGCCTCTTTTGGGAGCCGCTTGGTTGGAATCATCCTCAGGAACCAATGTATGCAATATCTTTACAATTTTGACATACGATGATTGTCGCTGGTGAATGATGCGGTAATCCATGCAGACAAGACATACCATAGATGGGCAGGTCACCTGTTAATCGAAACGATGGTCGATGGAGCACGGCGACAGCAGTCGGGTACTCCTGGGGCAAAAAGAGACCGCAGAGAAGACCTCCAATACGTTGGTCAGACTCCTTTGCTGTCCGCATCAACATCCGAGTTGCATCGAATGGAATTCTTACCACCCAGTGGACTTCCGTGGTATAAGACCGGGTCCGTTTGAGACACAGCTGGTCCTGTAGCAATGATGAGGAAGGTGTCATAAAGATCAAGACATAACCATTTGTTTTGTGGTAAAAATAAGTATACGTCATGGAAGGTCAAAGAAATGAGGGACTGAGAATACACTAGGAAAAGACAAAGATTATCAGAATAAATGCAACGATGGAGACTCATGATGTTTGTCCATTACATGTGATGAAGACCACTCTCTTTGCACAGCCATGTGGACAGTCTTGTCTCTTGCTGTGTCCATGATGTCCGTCCATTACATGTGATGAAGACCACTCTCTTTGTTCAGCCGTGTGGACAGTCTTGTCTCTTGCTGTGTCCATGATGTCCGTCCATTACATGTGATGAAGACCACTCTCTTTGTTCAGCCGTGTGGATAGTCTTGCCTTTTGCTGTGTCCATAATGTCCGTCCATCACATGTGATGAAGACCACTCTCTTTGCTCAGCCATGGGGACAGTCTTGTCTCATGCTGTGTCCATAATGTCCGTCTATCACATGTGATGAAGACCGCTCTCTTTGCTCAGCCATGTGAACAGTCTTTTCTCTTGCTGTGTCCATGATGTCCGTCCATTACATGTGATGAAGACCACTCTCTTTGTTCAGCCGTGTGGATAGTCCTGCCTCTTGCTGTGTCCATAATGTCCGTCCATCACATGTGATGAAGACCACTCTCTTTGCTCAGCCATGTGGACAGTCTTGTCTCATGCTGTGTCCATGTGAACAGTCTTTTCTCTTGCTGTGTCCATGATGTCCGTCCATTACATGTGATGAAGACCACTCTCTTTGTTCAGCCGTGTGGACAGTCTTGCCTCTTGCTATGTCCGCTGAAATGGGTGACTTGCGCGGTGATTTGGATTAAAGTAAGGAAGAAACTGCGCCTTTTGTCATCCTCACTTTCTGGTCCTGAGCTACCCTTGGCCAGTGGCACGATATTTATCAACATGACTGGAGATAGTACCGAATGCAGATTATTCGCCAGGGTTTACTCCCGAAGCTATTTCCTGTAAACAGGTTACCCACAAGGCAGCGGATGGAGAGATGACATCTAACGTCGTGGGTCTTGTCTTTCCCATAACCGCAGAGGCTGGAATTTTGGCATTGGGACGAATTCTTTTAAACAGGTTGTGATGGGAGTGACGTTCTATACTACAGGACATTCGCTTTAATGATGATGGTCGCAATGGATGTTTGTTCCACTATTGTTGTTGAAAGGTTTATTTTCTAGCTTCTACTGTCTCATGTTGTTGTTGTTGTTATTAAATGCACACAATGAGTAAGATTACTATTGTGTGTGTCCTGAAAAAGGCACTCAGTGGCTGGTTACAGTAGCTTCCTGACATCCCGAGCGTGCTGATGAAGGTGGCCCGGGGTCGTCCAGGCGGTTGTGCTATAGTTGACTTCATCTACGTAACGCTCACCACTACGGGGACCACGTGTATTCCCCCGCCTCGTTAGCCAGGTAACCATGAAAACAGCCTGTTTCAAAGCAGACATGCGCAGAAGTGAGGTGTGGAGGGAGGGGGTGTCTTGACCAGTATATTTTACCTGACCCTGACTAACATGTCAGTATGTTTTGACTGATCAGATATTAGTCTAATTCCTCTCTTCCTCCAATTTTTTTGGTTTCATTAAATGTTTCCCATTCTTGATTCAACTTGTGATGGCATTCCCTTCTCCATTACGGGGTGTAGTCCTTTGGACGGGATCAGGGGCGTATTTACCAGTCTATGGATGCGTAAGTGTGTCTGTTTGTAGTGTGGAGGTATTGACCAGTGGATGGATGCGTGTGTATCTGTAATGTGGACGTATTCGCCAGTTTATGGATGCGTGTGTATAACTGATTGTAATGTGCACGTACTGACCAGTGTATGGATGCGTGTGTGTATCTGTAATGGTGGCATATTGTCCAGTGTAGATGCGTGTGTGTATCTGTAATGGTGGCATATTGTCCAGTGTAGATGCTTGTGTGTATCTGTAATGGTGGCATATTGTCCAGTGTAGATGCGTGTGTGTATCTGTAATGGTGGCATATTGCCCAGTGTAGATGCGTGTGTGTATCTGTAATGGTGGCATATTGTCCAGTGTAGATGCGTGTGTGTATCTGTAATGGTGGCATATTGTCCAGTGTAGATGCGTGTGTATCTGTAATGGTGGCATATTGTCCAGTGCAGATGCGTGTGTGTATCTGTACTGGTGGCATATTGTCCAGTGTAGATGCGTGTGTGTATCTGTAATGGTGGCGTATTGTCCAGTGTATGGATGCGTGTGTGTATCTGTAATGTGGACGTATTGGTCAGTGTGTGGATGCGTGTGTGTATCTGTAATGGTGGCGTATTGTCCAGTGTATGGATGCGTGTGTGTATCTGTAATGGTGGCGTATTGTCCAGTGTGTGGATGCGTGTGTGTATCTGTAATGGTGGCGTATTGTCCAGTGTGTGGATGCGTGTGTGTATCTGTAATGGTGGCGTATTGTCCAGTGTGTAGATGCGTGTGTGTATCTGTAATGTGGACGTATGGCCAGTGTATGGATGTGTGTGTGTATCTGTAATGGTGGCGTATTGTCCAGTGTGTGGATGCGTGTGTGTATCTGTAATAGTGGCGTATTGTCCAGTGTGTGGATGCGTGTGTGTATCTGTAATTTGGACGTATGGCCAGTGTATGGATGTGTCTGTAGATATCTTTGTAATATGTTCCACTATGTCAGTTTTGCCAATCATTTCTCTACGAGTAGAAGTACCCCTACAGCCTCACAGACGATATTTATATCCCGTCATTCATTCGCCCACTTTCGTTTGCTCCCAGACTCTAGATTCTATCTCTCTATCCCAATGTATGACCAACTTATCCCCATGATATTATTCAAGGGCGTGAATTTGTCACGGACGTTCGTGCTTCTCTGAAGGCGATTGTATCTCAATCCGCTTTCTGTGCTACGGGCCGAGTGTCTCTCTCACTCAATTTACTTTGGGTTTTGGTGGGAACCAAGTCTTTTCTTCCCTGCCACACTGATTGGTTGGAACGAGATAATGAAACAATAAGGGCGTAAACTTCTATTCTCAAGTTTCACCTTTGCGTAGTTTAGTTTTTCTGGAATGTTTCTGGTTTTATTTTAGTCGATAAAAACATACAGTTAATGCGCAATGTCCGCACCAGAACAACAAAAACAAAACGTTATCTACGTTACAGCCACAAGGCCTTCGTCGTGGATGAGAAACAGACGAAAACAATTAACAAATCACACACAGAAACAGGACATAGTGTAGAATGAGCCATTTAAGTTCGTTGCCATAACAGGACGTAACAGAAAGATGTGAGAGCCGGCATGCCAGTTATGAACTAGAGTGGGCCAAACAAGAAATGGTCAATGTGATTGCCCAGATACAAAATAGAGGAAAAATAATCAAATCACACACAAAGACCAGCAAAAAGCACATGTAAATATCAAGAGACGCACAAAAACAAAGATAGGTGTACCAGTATACAAATTAATAAATAAACGCTTTGTGTAGTTCATCCTGCGCTAAGTGCGTTGCGTCGGTCAATGTGAGCCCTTGACGTTGCACAATCACTCTAATGTCATCTATCCACCAACCTCGCGGCCGCCCCCTTGCCCTATAACAAGATCTACCAGCATTGTAAGCCATCAGTGGAAGATGATGAGGGTGCATTCTCATGAGATGACCAAACCAACTTATTTTCTGCCTAGAAATGTATTTTGCACAAGACTGCCGACTATACTTCGAATGTCGTCGTTCCGCATTCTGTCTCTTCTGGTAACACCAATGACCTTTCCTCAAACACTTCATTTCACAAGTCGAAATTCTGCTCTCACGCGCCCTTGACAGAGAGCACTGGTAGTCTGGTAGTTTTCCAGTTTGGCACTGGTAGCACAGAGTCGGCATAAATATACTGTTTTTCAGCTGTTGCTTTGTTGCCAAACTAATGCTCGGGTGTCTAAGCAATGGGGACAGCTGATAAGTCATCGCAGATGCTTTCTGACACCTTGTCTAAATTTCCCTGTCGATCCTACCGTCTTCCGAAAAAATACTGCCTAAATACTTGAACTCATGGACCTGTTGAAGAGCAATATCGTTTAGACTTATCTTGAGTGGCCCAGGTGTTCTACTGATCATCATAGTTTCTGTTTTGTTCTCGCTAATTCGCATTTTGTATTTAGCACAGGTAGTCGCGAAGCGCGTTCATGTGGTTTTGCAGTTTGTTTTCATTGCCGTACAGCAAGCACTGATCATCTGCAAAGACCAATAATATCCTTAAAAAATAACATTCTGAAATTGAGTTTTACATTTAAAATGAACCACGTACAGAAAGCAGCGCCAAATTACTGTAATGCACATCTGCCAAGAAATGTGTACCAGTCTTCGGACTGAAATTACAAGTTTTTTGTTTAATATAATGAATCTGTTTTTTAATTTGTTTTGTAATTTGTAATATGACATGAACAGCCTGCAGAAATTATAGCAAAGCACCAACCAAATGATAAAAGTAAAAGTCTTGAGAGCCTGTGTTTTTCCTGTGTCAGCTTATGGCTGCGAATCATGGACGATTACCAAAATGTCCAGACAAAAAATCGAATCATTCGAGTCAAAATGTTACAGAAAGGTCCTCAGAATACCCTGGACAAAGAAAACGTCAAATGTAGACATTCGGCAAGAGTTGAGCATAGAGGAGAACTGGTTTATCAATTCCATTTTGGCTAGAAAATGCAAATACTTTGGTCACATCAAGAGACACAACGGTCTTGAGAGAACGGTGATGGAAGGTATGGTGCCAGGCAAAAGAGGAAGGGGTAGACCAAGAAGACGATGGCACCAAGATATCCAGGAATGCCTGAGTATGACTGTAGCGGAGGCTGGAGTTTTGGCAAGAGAACGAGTTTCTTTCAGACAGACCGTGATGGGAGCAAATTCAATAAAGAACATGCTACATGATGATGATGAATAAAACATGTAATTCATGTATGACATGTAATGAAATATAATATATTTCAAACATATATTTGTGTGCTAGTTCATTGTGAAGAGTATGGCTTATCAAAACTTTTCAACTTGGATTGCTTCTTCTTTTTCTTCTTCTTCTTTTTCTTCTTCTTCTTCTTCTTCTTCTTCTTCTTCTTCTTCTTCTTCTTCTTCTACTTCTTCTTCTTCTTCTTCTTCGTTCTCAAGCTCCCACTACCAAACCCTGTAAGGGTAATTAGCAGAATGTAGTCCAGAGAACGGAATGCGTTGTGTCATAGTTTACAGCTTGACTGCGATATTTTCACCTTTCGGTCCAACACATCCGACTTCAGCAACCATTTTTTGAGGACCGGGTTAGCATTCCCTCTTCGATCCCTTCTCCTTAGCCAGTTCGCCCTGCTGCCCAACTTGGATTTGAAGTCTACTTCCATTTGTTGACGTAGTAATTACGAGAACAAGGAATAATACAGTAAATTAATCTGTTTAATATTGGATTTGATAAGCTTAATGGCAGAAAAGATGTTAATCGTACATTTCGGGACTTTTTGGTTTTATTTCTGGTGCCTGTGTTTGCTATTTTGTAATATATCTTTTTAGTACAGTGGTCGGAGTTTACAGTAATTTTCGATGAATAATAAGAGGCCATCCAAGGACGGTTTGGCGGAGGGGCACGACTGGTTGATGGGTCGTAGTTTGACCACTTCTGGTCTAGATTATTATCCATTATGTTGTTTTTGTTTGTTCTAGTTTATCTTGAAATGTCTAGTTTGTCCCTTACATTGTTTAGTGTTTATAGCATGCTGTCTAGTTTATCTGTTACATGACACAATATTCACATTTTCCTGTCTAGTTTATCGTCAACTGTCTAGTTTATCGTCAAGTGTCTAGTTTATCTGTTACATCACACAATATTCACATTTTCCTGTCTAGATTATCGTCAAGTGTTTAGTTTATCTTCAAGAGTTTATTTATTACATTGTTTAGTGTTTCCATCATCCTGCCTAGTTCATATGTTACATTGCACAATATTCCAATTATTCTGTCCAGCTCATCTTCAAGTGTCTAGTTATCTTCAAGTGTCTAGTTCATCTGTCACATTGTTTAGTGTTTCCAGCATCCTGTCTAGTTTATCTTCAAATGTCTAGTTATCTTCAAGTGTATAGTTTATCTTCAAGTGTCTAGTTTGCATCTTTTACTACTTAGTGTTTTCGGTACCCTGTCTAGTTTATCTTCAAGTGTCTAGTTTATCTGGAAGTGTCTAATTTGTCTGTTACATTGTCTAGTATTTCTAGTATCCTGTCTAGTTTAAGACAGAGACGCATACTCTTCTCTTATCTATTTAATATTTATGTTGAATCTGAAATGAGGAACCTAAAAACGGAAGACAATGATGACAGGTTCTAGCCATTAGCAATCCAAGAGAGTGACGGATCAGTCGTGGGCAGTGGGACATCAGGTTGGGGTTTCTCGGCTAGAGTGAGAGGAGAGGTCGTTGCTGAGCGCAGTAGGGCATACCTATCAACAACCTCCAGTATGAGAATGGAGACGGAAGCAGTGACTTCAGCACTTAAATGGATATCTGAGACTTCTATAACAAAGGCAGTCCATCGTGACAGACACGCAAGCTGTACTTCAGAAAGTACAGAAGGAATGGCTTAGGTACGAGTGGATATCATCTCAAACCTCCAGGGGTTGACATGGATTTAGTGTCCCGCTCATGCCGAGGTTCAGGGCAATGAAAGAGCTGACATTTTGGCTTCACAAGCTCCCATCATGGGCACATTAGTGATAGATAGAAGTGACATTTTAAAATCAATCAATGACCGCCTGCTGGATGAGGACACCGCAATAGATGAGGCAGCAATCCACAGACTGCAAAGTTTCGACATTAAACGAGGTTCGAGCGGAGTGGGGAACGTGAGAGGACGGCGCAGGAGAGTGTACAACCAGCGAGCTACAGGAACCATCAGCATCCATACCTTACGCCATTTGATATAAGAGAGAGACTGAGCACATATAGGTATGCCCGGAGTGCAGTGGCGTCGATTCTTAGAAACAGAAACAATCGTCGAGAAGCGGATACCAGAGCCCAGACGTGCAGACGACCAGACGTGCAGACGACCAGACGTCCAAACGAGCAGAGGTGCAGACGACCAGACGTCCAGACGACCAGACGTGCAGACGACCAGACGTCCAAATGACCAGACGTCCAGATGACCAGACGTCCAGATGTGCAGATGACCAGACGTGCAGATGACCAGACGTGCAGATAACCAGCCGTCCAGATGACCAGACGTCCAAATGACCAGACGTCCAGATGGCCAGACGTCCAGATGAACAGACGTGCAGACGACCAGACGTCCAGATGACCAAACGTCCAGATGACCAGACGTCCAGATGACCAGACTTGCAGACGACCAGACGTCCAGATGACCAGACGTCCAGATGACCAGACGTCTAGACGACCAGACGTCCAGATGACCAAACGTCCAGATGACCAGACGTACAGATGACCAGACTTGCAGACGACCAGACGTCCAGATGACCAGACGTCCAGATGACCAGACGTCTAGATGACCAGACGTGCAGACGACTAGACGTGCAGACGACACAGTTGTTCTCTCATAGAGAGCTGTGGGATTGGAACGGATGATATAGTCGGTAAAACAACACAGCGAAGGCCAAAATCTAGACCTGAATATGGCTTGGCTTCGTTCATTTTCAATCTCTCACTACCAAACCCTGAAAGGGCTTACGTAGCAAAATGTAGTACTGAGAATGGAACGCGTTGTGTCGTAGTTTACAGCTTGACTGCGATATTTACACCTTTCGGTCCAACACATCCGACTTCAGCAAGCATTTTTTGAGTACCAGGTTAGCATTCCCTCTTCAATCCCTTTTCCATAGCCAGTCTGCCCTGATGCAGTCTGTTTTCCAGGATCACCGCGGGGAGGTGTAGAAGGGTCTTGGCAGCTCTGGTTCGCTGGCCCTGACGCTAGCAGTCAGCTATGGGTCGCTGACCACTGCAGCTCATGCGCTGCTCAGCATCTTCAGACCTGAATATAAATCAAACCAAAATAATGAGCATAGACAAGACAAAGACTAAACCTAAAGTAATTCTAGAACAATTGGAGATTGAGACAGTCACAAGTTTTGAGAACCTGGGCTTAATTATATGCCGCAATGGAGAACGGATGAAGGAGGTCAGACGGAGAGTGGTTAGGGCAATGCAGAGGTTGAATAAAAGGGGAAACGTACTGCAGAACTCTAGTAAAATGACGAACATAAAAATCGTGCGAGCTTGCATCTTCCCAGTGGCAATATACGGATGTTAAACGTGGACCACCACACAAACACTTAAGAAAAGGGTTTGAATCTTTTGAACTAGAATGCTACAGGAGGGTGCTCAAAATACCGTGGATAGCGAAAAGGGAAAATGTGGATATCCAAAAAAGAACTGGATAATTCGTTAGTAAATAATATCTTGTACAAAAGTTTGAAGTATTTTGGCCACATCAAACGTCGAAATGACCTGGAGAGAACGATACTGGAGGGTAGGGTACATGGAATGCGGGGCTGAGACAGGCAGAGGAGAAGATGGACACAAGACATCACAGAGGTCCTGAAGATGACAGCAACAGAGGCGGGAGTTCTGGCTAGAGATCGAGTCTTACAGATCGGCTGTTGTGAGAGCGACGTTCTGGCTAGAGATCGAGTCTTACAGATCGGCTGTTGTGAGAGCGACGTTCTGGCTAGAGATCGAGTCTTACAGATGGGCTGTTGTGAGAGCGACGTTCTGGCTAGAGATCGAGTCTTACAGATCGGCTGTTGTGAGAGCGACGTTCTGGCTAGAGATCGAGTCTTACAGATCGGCTGTTGTGAGAGCGACGTTCTGGCTAGAAATCGAGTCTTACAGATCGGCTGTTGTGAGAGCGACGTTCTGGCTAGAGATCGAGTCTTACAGATCGGCTGTTGTGAGAGCGACGTTCTGGCTAGAGATCGAGTCTTACAGATCGGCTGTTGTGAGAGCGACGTTCTGGCTAGAGATCGAGTCTTACAGATCGGCTGTTGTGAGAGCGACGTTCTGGCTAGAGATCGAGTCTTACAGATCGGCTGTTGTGAGAGCGACGTTCTGGCTAGAGATCGAGTCTTACAGATCGGCTGTTGTGAGAGCGACGTTCTGGCTAGAGATCGAGTCTTACAGATCGGCTGTTGTGAGAGCGACGTTCTGGCTAGAGATCGAGTCTTACAGATCGGCTGTTGTGAGAGCGATGTTCTGGCTAGAGATCGAGTCTTACAGATCGGCTGTTGTGAGAGCGATGTTCTGCAAAGGACATTCTACATGATGATGATGATTCTAAAAACGCTATAAATTTTTTAAGAATATATTTTTTGGCAAGTTATGGGCGCGAGATGTGGACATTAACCCGTTATACCAAAATGCCCTTGAAACTAATAGCTTAAAATGCCATATCCTTTCTCTGTAAGGTCACACAGCTTGGCGAATAGACCAAGCAGTAGTTAAAGTGACATTGATGAAGAAAGTGGTCTTGAATAATGCATTGACTTTGCCAATACAAAGTTAGACCATAAATACGAGGTGCGTTCAAATGAAACCGGACCAAACTGCAGCAAGTAAACATACGTACGATTCGCGTGATGACGTCACGTGTGATGTGAACAGAACATACCAGCGGTTAAGTTTGCAAAATTTCATTATCCTCTGACTCATAGTTTCCTCAGCAGACCGTTGAAAACATTGCTAGTTTAAAATGGAATCCATCCAGAGTTGATCAGCGAGCATTGATTCGGCTTATAACAGCTGAAGGATGTCGACCAGTTGACATTCATCGCAGAATGCAGGCAGTGTATGGTGACAAAAGTGTGTCGAAGACAACAGTGAAGAACTGGACAACGATGTTTAAAGAAGGACGTGAGTTCACAAAAAATCTTCCGAGACCAGGTCAGGCGCATATTGTTGCGGTAACTCACGTCCGAGACCAGGTCAGGCGCATATTGTTGCGGTAACTCACGTCCGAGACCAGGTCAGGCGCATATTGTTGCGGTAACTCACGTCCGAGACCAGGTCAGGCGCATATTGTTGCGGTAACTCACGTCCGAGACCAGGTCAGGCGCATATTGTTGCGGTAACTCACGTCCGAGACCAGGTCAGGCGCATATTGTTGCGGTAACTCACGTCCGAGACCAGGTCAGGCGCATATTGTTGCGGTAACTCACGTCCGAGACCAGGTCAGGCGCATATTGTTGCGGTAACTCACGTCCGAGACCAGGTCAGGCGCATATTATTGCGGTAACTCACGTCCGAGACCAGGTCAGGCGCATATTGTTGCGGTAACTCACGTCCGAGACTTGGTCAGGCGCATTTTGTTGCGGTAACTCACATCCTTCTTTAAACATCGTTGTCCAGTTCTTCACTGATGTCTTCGACACACTTTTGTCACCATACACTGCCTGCATTCTGCGATGAATGTCAACTGGTCAACATCTTTCATCTGTTAGAAATCGAATCACGGCTCGCTGATCAACTCTGGACGTATTCTGTATCACACCCGCCATGTTTGTACGGTCTGCTGAAGAAACTATGAGTTGGAGAATAATGAAATTTTGCTAACTCGACGGTTGGTATGTGCTGTTTACACCAAAAGTGACGTCAGCGTGCGTATCGTACGTATGTTCACTTGTTGCAGTTTGGTCCGGTTTCATTTGAACACGTCTCGTAGAAAAGATTGCTTGAAGGTCTAGACTGTAATGGGTTAAATAAAAGAATCGCAAACAAGATATCAATGTGTTGTAGAAGGATATTGAAAATATTTTGGAAGGAAAAAAAATCAAATAAAACCAATTTGCAACAACTAGGTATATATGAAAACTGGCTTATTAATAACACGACAAGGAAGAAATCCGGTTATTTCGGTCATAAAAAAATACAAAAATGGATTGAAAAGACAAATAGTGGAATGCACGGGGCCTGGGAAAGGAGAAGAGGTCGTCCCAGAAGAATATAATATCAGGAGATGAGTGACAGTTTGCAGATACCAGTTGTGGAGCGGCGCGTTTTATTAGAAATAGAGATGTGTTATGGGATGCGGGGAAGGAGACTGCGTTCTGGGTAGAACAAGTTTGCATGGTTATCGTTTTCTTCCTCTTTTTCTTCTTCTCCTTCTATTTCTCCTTAACATTATCATCATTATAATGTAGCATGTCCTTTGCAGAACTTCGCTTTTATGACAGCCTGTCTGTAGGAAACTCTGTCTTCTGCCAGTCTTCGGGGCCTGCTCCAAGGTCAAATTCAGCGTCTCCTTGATGTCTTGGGCCCATCGTTTTCTGGGTCGGCCCCTGCCTCTCTTTCCAGTGACCGTGACCTTCCATAACCACTCTCTCCAGTCCGTTGTGTCGTTTGACGTGTCCAAAAAAAACTTCAGTTTTAGGGTCATTACGTCATTTATGAGCCAATCCTCCTCTACATTCAGGTCTTGCCGGATGGATTTCTTTCTTCCTTTGTCCACGGGATTTTCAGGACTCTTCTGTAGCAATGTGTCTCAAAAGCTCCGATCTTCGCTATTAGTTCTTTTGTAATCGTCCATGTTTCACATCCATAGGTTGCCACAGGAAAAATCCATGTTTTTAGGGGCTTTAGTTTTAGTGTCTTATTTGTATTATGCCATAGGTTCTGCATACCCGTTATCTTCTGCATTGGCATTCAGTCGTCTTCTTACTTCTTTTGTACAGTCTCCATTGTTGTTCAGTATTGATCCCAGATATTCCAAATGTTCAACGTTTTCAATCTCTTCGCCAGCTATCTCCATTTTGGGTTGGAGTTTTAATAACTTAACTCTCCATAATTATTCTTAACTAACATCTTTATACTGGTCTAGAAGATTATAGAGTTTGTATACAACAAATATATTTTACATTTACTTGATCTAAACAAAAAAACTATGAACATTCAATCTATTCTTGAATTCATTAATTGACTCTGCCCACTAGTTCCCAAAGCATTCCAATCATTCACCACTCTCTGACTAAAAATATATTTCCTAATATCTAATGTGGACCTTTTTTAATTAATTTGTGGCTGTTCCCTCTTGTTCTTGGTGGTTGTTGTATTCTGAAGGAAAAAAAACTAATTATTCTGTACTTTAATTACCTTATAACAATGCTTGAAGTAGGTACTATTGATGGTTTTCTTTGATGACGGGTTACAGTGGCTCTCCTCATATCCCAAGGTGTAGATGAAGTTGCAAGAGGTCCTCCTGGTTGTAGTGCAATGCGAAGCTCTATAGAAAGCTCTTATCTGTGGGAATCAGAGTGATGATCCCCACCACGTTAGCCAGCGCCGCGAAACAGTCTGTGTCCAGAGAGAACTGCTTGGAAGTATGGAGGGGTCTTGATCAGTATGTTTGACCTGACACTGACTAACATAATCTGACCAGTATGTTTGACCTGACCCTGACTAACAAAATCTGATCAGTACGTTTCACCAGACCCTGAATAAAATAGTCTGATCAGCAGGTTTGACCTGACCCTGACTAACATAATCTGACCAGTATGTTCACCAGAACCTGACTAACATAGTCTAATCAGTATGTTTCACCTGACCATGACTAATATAGTCTGGTCAGTATGTTTCACCCGACCCTGACTAACATAATCTGATCAGTATGTTTCACCAGACCCTGACTAACATAGTCTGATCAGTATGTTTCATCAGACCCTGACTAACATAATCTGAACAGTATGTTTCACCTGACCCTGACTAACATAATCTGATCAATATGTTTCACTTGACCCTGACTAACATAGTCTGACCAGTATATTTCACCAGACAGTGACTAACATAGTCTGACCAGTATTTTTCCCTGACCCTGACTAAAATAGCCTGACCAGTATGTTTTCCTTGACCCTGACTAAAATAGCCTAACCAGTATGTTTTACCTGACCCTGACTAACATAGCCTGACCAGTATGTTTTCCCTGACCCTGACTAACATAGCCTGACCAGCATGTTTTCCCTGACCCTGACTAAAATAGCCTGACCAGCATGTTTTCCCTGATCCTGACTAACATAGCCTGACCAGAATGTTTTCCCTGACCCTGACTAACATAGCCTTACGAGCATGTTTTCCCTGACCCTGACGAACATAGCCTGAGCAGTATGTTTTCCCTGATCCTGGCTAACATAGCCTGACCAGTATGTTATCCCTGATCGGACGTTAGTGTCCTCATCCTATCTCTCATCCAGCACATCTCATCTCAGATGAGACTCCTTGACTCCAGACTCTATTTCCCTACCTCGACCCTTCAGCAACTTATCCGCGTGATTTTATTCAAGGTCGTGAGTTGGTCACGAACGTTCGTGCTTCCTCCCTGGTGTGCTGTGTGTGAAACCCCTTGTCCCATATCTGCCTGCCGTCACTGAAGTTATTTTGGTTTTGGTGGGAAACCCGTTCTTTCATCGTGTTACACGCTGATTGGTCGAGACGAGATAATGGTACACTGAGGTTGTGATATTTGTTGAGTACTTTCTCCTGTACTGTCTAGCTTTTCCAGTACACTGTTGCTACAAATGGCTTGGCTTGGCTTCGTTCGTTCTCAATCTCCCGCTACCAAACCCTGAAAAGGCTTAAGTAGCAGAATGTAGTCCAGAGAAGGGAATGTGTTGTGTTGCATTTACAGCTTGACTGTGATATTTGCACCTTTCAGTCCAACACATCCGACTTCAGCAATCATTTTTTAAGTACCGGGTTAGCATTCCCTCTTCGATCCCTTCTCCTTTGCCAGTCTGCCCTACTGCAGCCTGTTATCCAGGATCACCACGTGGAGGTGTAGAAGGGTCTTGGCAGCTATGGTTCGCTGACGCTAGCAGTCAGGTAGACCACTGCAGCTCATGCGCTCGGTTGCTACAAATTATTGACACACTATATACAGGAGGGAGCTTCAAATGAAAACTCACGATACGGCGTGGCCTAGTGGTTAAGTGACACGGCTCACAGCCAGATGGTGCTGGGTTCGATCCCCATCACAGCACCGGCCGTTACCCCGGGGAAGCAAACCCTTAAAAAATGCAGGAGGAAGCAGACCCTTACATAAAATGCTTGCCAAAGTCGGATGCACTGGGCCGATAGGCGCAAAATAAAAACCACAATGTAACGCACACCTTCTTGGGGATTATAGAAATAAGGCGAACGCAATAACAACAAAAACAAACACAAAAACAAGAAAAATTAAAACCCGAAATATAGTTTTAGTTTTAAGGTTAATATATTCTGAAAAAGTGAACCACAACTGTATCATTGGGAGTCATTGCTTCCCAGCTCCAATAAAGTTCATGGATTCCTGGAGAACAAAAATGATCTTGGTCACGTGTGTATCCACTGGTCCACAGCCTGCTGAACGTCTCCATTGGACATGAAAGCCGTTTCTTTCACAGTTTATCGGCGATTTTCCTTTGCGGGGAGATCAACGGGTGCAATCGACTTTAGGGTCAGTACTCGATATGCTTGAGCCGGTCGTGAAGAGTCTGTGAGCTGCTAGTATCAAGATTAGCGAATCAAAGTGGACAAGACCCTTCTACACCTCCACGTGGAGATCCTGGATAACAGGCTGCAGCAGGGCAGACTGGCTTAGGAGAAGGGATCCAAAAGGGAAGGCTAATCCAGTACTCAAAATTGCATGCTGAAGTCGGATGTGTCGGACTGAAATGTGTAAATCTCGCAGTCAAGTTGTAAACTACAACACAACGCATTCCGTTCTTTGCACAACAAAAAAGAAGGAGAAGAAGAAGAAGAAGAAGAAGAAGAAGAAGAAGAAGAAGAAGAAGAAGAAAAAGAAGAAATAGAAAACGAAGAAAAAGAAAAAAAAGAAGAATAACAGAAGAAGAAGAAGGAGAAAAAGAAGAAGAAGAAGAAGAAGAAGAAGAAAAGAAGAAGAAGAAGAAGAAAAAGAAGGAGAAGAAAAAAAGAAGAAGAAGAAGAAGAAGAAGAAGAAGAAGAAGAAGAAGAAGAAGTATGTCACAAAACTCACGATAATTTGAAATTTCCTACTTCACTCATACACTTGCTGAAGTGAAAGTCATCCATCAGCATACTGGGTCTTCATTCGCCGATGAAGTTGTATAGTCTTCAGGTTAAGCTCGATGTTTTAGGAATAACTGGTTTGCGTTCCCATTTCCCTTAGCCAGACTACGCTGGAGTAGCCTGATTTCCGGGCTGCCACTTGGAGTCAGTCTCGGTCGACCGTGAGTCACTGACTCTGCTGCAAGCAACCAGCTATGAGTCCGCTGTCTACTTTCAGATCATTTGCTATATTGCATCTTCAGCTCTAGCACACTAGAATGTGATTTGATCAGAAGTTCGACTTTATGGATTCTAGTGGCGAAGGCACGCCTCTTTCCACTCCAGACGCTAGTCCTTTAGGCGATAACAGGACATGTTGGCGAGTTAATGGATGTGTGTGTGTGTGTGTGTGTTTATAATGGGGACATGTTGGTCAGTGTATGGATAGGTGTGTGTGTCTGTTTATAATGGGGACATGTTGGCCAGTGTATGGATATGTGTGTGTGTGTGTGTATGTGTGTGTGTGTCTGTTTATAATGTGGACATTTTTGCCAGTGTATGGATGTGTGTGTGTCTGTTCATAATGGGGACATGTTGGTCAGTGTATGGATAGGTGTGTGTGTCTGTTTATAATGGGGACATGTTGGCCAGTGTATGGATATGTCTGTGTGTGTGTGTGTGTGTGCGTATGTGTGTGTGTGTCTGTTTATAATGTGGACATTTTGACCAGTGTATGGATGCGTGTTTGTGTGTCTGTTTATAATGTGGACATTTTGACCAGTGTATTGATACGTGTTTGTGTCTGTTTATAATGTGGACATTTTGACCAGTGTATTGATACGTGTTTGTGTCTGTTTATAATGTGGAAATTTTGACCAGTGTATTGATACGTTATTGTGTCTGTTTATAATGTGGACATTTTGGCCAGTGTATGGATGTAGGTGCCCAAGTATTGAAATGGGTGCTTTTGTTAGAGCTCTTTTGTTCACCTTCATACAGCCATTCGAAGATTTATGTTTCTTAGTTACTTCCATTTTTTCCCGATTTCATTTTATCTGATCTGATGCTACGCTTCTGCCATGCATGCTGAGCTATTTTCGCTTTGAAGAACTACCACGCTGATTGGTTCCCCAGTTGCAGCGGGATTTTTTCCGATCGCAAAACGGATCCTAGGGGGTCGACGCAGTCTCAGAATTGGGTACTCGAAGAACCTTGGAAAATAAAGGCAGCCGACGTGATGTTGACCCTACCACCCGTAGTGTGACGTTGATATTGACCACATCCCCTCTAGTGGGCGGTCGGTAAAGAAAAATATGAGCCTAACAACACATTCCAATATGCCGCATTGGCGTGTAATCGGTATCTTTACTGTTTTACAGTGGAACAGCTGAAGAAAACCTGTATGACATTTGGCTGACCAGAACAGTTTTGCTAACAAATACAACGAAACAAACACAACCGCACGTACACACACACACACATGCCCTCCGGATGTTCACAAAAACGTTCCCTAAGGGCAACCCCTTCACGTGATAACCTTTCAGATATGCATGTTGCGTGGCACATTGTCAACTTGACATGTCGTGCATAATTACAAGTTCTTGGAGTCTACGAGTGCAAGGAAAGAAGGAATATGACATGATTCTCTTCTTAAACGCATTGCACATAATACATGTAACGAGAGGGGACGGAGGCAGCGGGGGTGAGAAGAGGGTCTCAGTGGTCTCGAGGTAAGGTGTCAGCCTCGGGTGCCGGGGGTCTTGGGTTCGAATCACAGTGTAGACCGGTATTTTTTCACGTTGATCTTCTGTTAAAAATTGCCCTACTTACTTACTTCCCTTGTCCAAGCACCAGGTCATACAGCATGCATCCAGTATCCAGCGACGTGGATTGGTTTGTCATTTGCTTCCAGCATGTCACACCTATTGCATGTTTCCTGGAGGTTGGGGTAGGTCATCAGGTGGTCTGGGCCCTTTATTGCGTCACAGTCAGATGTGTCATTATCTGTGTATCTCCATCGTTTCATATTTCTCTTGCACGGTGATATACCAGTTTGGAGTCTGTTCAGTGACTTCCATGTTTTGTATGGTAGATGATGTTCGGGCACAGGTTCCTCCCGAAGTTCCATCTCTGGGGCCTGCATCAATTCGTGCCATCTCTGGGGTCTGCATCAATTTGTGCCATCTCTGGGGCCTGCATCAATTCGTGCCATCTCTGTGGCCTGCATCAATGTGTGCCATCTCTGGGGCCTGTATCAATTGGTGCCATCTCTGGGGCCTGCATCAAATCACGCTATCTCTGGGGCCTGCATCAGTTCGTGCCATCTCTGCGGCCTGCATCAAGTTGTGCCATCTCTGCGGCCTGCATCAAGTTATGCCATCTCTGCGGCCTGCATCAAGTTGTGCCATCTCTGCGGCCTGCATCAAGTTGTGCCATCTCTGGGGCCTGCATCAATTCATGCTATCTCTGGGGCCTGCATCAGTTCGTGCCATCTCTGCGGCCTGCATCAAGTTGTGCCATCTCTGGGGCCTGCATCAATGCATGCCATCTCTGGGGCCTGCATCAACTCGTGCCATCTCTGGGGCCTGCATCAATTCGTGCCATCTCTCCATACGACGACTTTCATGGCTTGTCTGTATCAGCTTTGTTGAGTTTAGGAAGGTTTTTCTGAATTTGAGTCATGTGCTCTGTACCTGATATCCAAACATTGGGTGCCTTGGATCGTGCTCTGGTTTTCTCATTTGATATCTACTGAGACGCTGCTTCTAATCTCGGGTGGTGCTATGCTAATTATGGGCTATAGTTTATCAATGTGGGTAGGTTTTAGGCACCCTGATACAATCCGACACGCCTTATTTTTTGCTGTATCAACTAGTTTCGCATGGGCACAGTTTTTCCAGACTGGCGCAGCATATTCAGTCACGGAAAAACACAAGGCAAGTGTAGATATCCGAAGGACTAATAATTGTGCTAACCCCCTACCCCCCCCCCCCCCCCCATGTTGTGCCGATCAGTTTTTGGATGATATTATTTCTTGCGTGTATCTTACGCTTTGTTTCCTGGCAGTGCGTCATGTAGGACAGTGTGCGGTCTAACTTCACGTCTAGATATTGGGGAGCCGTGCTGTGTTCAAGCTCCTGCCCTTGCCACCTAATCTGGTTATCTGTTTTGCCTCTGTTTCTGAGGTGGTAGAAAGATACCTGGGTTTTACTGTAATTTGGTTTAAGGTGATTCCTGTGGTAGTATTCTGCAAGAGCATTGAGAGAACTTGCCAGTTTGTTTTCAACCTTCTCAAACATCCAAAATTTCCCTGATCTCTGGGTAGTGAGATCGGCCTCCCGTGTCCACTGTTGAGCACGTTAAAAAGTCCATTAGCAGTTAGAAATATAAAAGAGTACGCTTAACGGCCGCTGCCCAGACACAATTCAAAACTCTAGCTAAACATCTACCCAAATTATTTGTACTTTTCCTCAGACCTAGTAAGCCACATGAAATTTGTATCGTTGGGCTACCTTGCAACAGACATTAACATGTCTGTCTCGATACCAGGATTCCAAGTATTTCAAATAAATGTACAGAAACAAAAAAAGAAATTTTATAAGTCATGAGGATTGTTAATTCTTTCGTCTTCTTGATTACGTATATATTATCGTACATGTCTCATTCGTTGTTATTGTTGATTGGCTACAATGAGTATGTTTACTTATTAATCATAATAATGTGTCTTGCCGGTTAGCGTTGGCGAGCATGGACCTCCATCCACTCCTATAACGTGTCGTTTATCAACTCTGTTGTTGACCTTTCCCTGTGCATTCCTCCTCCTTCTCCTCCTTCTTCTTCTTCTTCTTCTTCTTCTTCTTCTTCATCGATCAACTGATGCAATGCTTCAAGTCCGGGGAGGTTCACGAAGGAGACTGTGCGTTTCAGGTATTCGCCGGTCCCCCACAGCTTTTCGAGCATGGTCGCTCCCCCAGGCCAGACTGTCTCTCTTTGGTCTGTATAGGTAGGGCAGTCCTGCAGAATATATTCTGGTGTTTGCTTGGGTGCTCCACAATCTCACGTGAGAAGTTCTCTGAGACCATTTATAGAGGTGGGTCTTGAGTCTATAATGCCCCGTTCTGAGTCTGAAGATATTTGTCTGCCCATCTCTGCCAAGTTTCTCTATGCTGTCATTTTGTGGCTTGTATTTTTTGTACTGGCCTCTCCATTCTGTCCGCATGGATCGTTTGATGAGTGTCTTTGTTTCTTTATAGCGATGTGGATGGGGAGTCTGCGTGCCGACACTTCCGGCTTTTGCGAGGTGATCTGCTTTCTCGTTTCCAGGGATCCCACAGTGGGCTGGAATCCCACGTAGGACTAGAATTGTGTTTTTTTTAGACAGAAATCCAATGCTGTATTTTATTTCATGTGAGAGTCTTTCTTGTTTGGGGCTTGAGATGGCTTGGGGTACACTCCTGGAGTCTTTCTTGTTTGGGGCTTGAGATGGCTTGGGGTACGCTCCTGGAGTCTATCTTGTTTGGGGCTTGATATGGCTTGGGGTACGCTCCTGAAGTCTTTCTTGTTTGGGGCTTGAGATGGCTTGGAGTACCCTCCTGGAGTCTATCTTGTTTGGGGCTTGAGATGACTTGGGGTACGCTCCTGGAGTATATCTTGTTTGGGGCTTGAGATGGCTTGGGGTATGCTCCTGGAGTATATCTTGTTTGGGGCTTGAGATGGCTTGGGGTATGCTCCTGGAGCATATCTTGTTTGGGGCTTGAGATGGCTTGGGGTACGCTCCTGGAATCTGTTAAAATGACCGTTTCCTCGTTGTAATGTTTTGGCTGATAAGAATCTGAGTTGGTACATGAACAGCTGATGCTTCAGCTGCCATTCTTTCAAGTGTCCAACATTTTCTCTCTCTCTGCCTTCCTCTATTTCTCTTCCTTGTTATTGTATCCGTTGTCAGTACGTTCCAATCCGCCTCTTCTCGTGACATGCCCGACAAAATAATTGCCTTGACCTAACTTTTGCAAAGGGTTGTCTTTGTGTCTGTGCTTCTTTGTGTCTGTGCTTCTTTGTGTCTGTGCTTCTTTGTGTCTGGGCTTCTTTGTGTCTGGGCTTCTTTGTGTCTGGGCTTTTTTGTGTCTGTGCTTCTTTGTGTCTGTGCTTCTTTGTGTCTGTGCTTCTTTGTGTCTGTGCTTCTTTGTGTCTGTGCTTCTTTGTGTCTGGGCTTCTTTGTGTCTGGGCTTCTTTGTGTCTGTGCTTCTTTGTGTCTGTGCTCCGTGTATCTGTTTTCCTTGTGTCTGTACTTCTCTGTGTCTGTGCTACTTTGTGTCTGTACTTCTTTGTGTCTGTGCTCCTATGTGACTGTGATTCTTTGTGTCTGTGCTTCTTTGTGTCTGTGCTTCTTTGTGTCTGTACTTCTTTGTGTCTGTGCTCCTTTGTGACTGTGCTTCTTTGTGTATGTGCTTCTTTGTGTCTGTGCTCCTTTGTGTCTGTACTTCTTTGTGTCTGTGCTCCTTTTTGACTGTGCTTCTTTGTGTCTGTGCTTCTTCAAGTATCGCATAGCTAATCTTCTTTGTGTCTGTGCTTCTTTGTGTCTGTACTTCTTTGTGTCTGTACTTCTTTGTGTCTGTGCTTCTTTGTGCCTGTACTTCTTTGTGTCTGTGTTTCTTTGTGTCTGTGTTTCTTTGTGTCTGTGCTTCTTTGTGTCTGTGCTTCTTTGTGACTGTGCTTCTTTAAGTACCGCATCGCTAATCTTCTTTGTGTCTGTGTTTCTTTGTGTCTGTGATTCTTCAAGTACCGCATCGCTAATCTGCTTTGCAGTCCATGTCATTCTTAACATTCTTCTGTACCAACCACATCTCCGTGGTTTGTAGAGATCTTTGTGCTTGTTTGCCGTTTGTCCATGATTCACTGCCGTATATCAGTACTGGTTCCACATTGCTCTCGAGAACTCTCTTTCTAAAATTTCAGCGACACGGTGTTGTTGAACAATATTCCCTTCATGCTCTGAAGGACTTATTTTGCCTGGGCTATTCTCTTCCCTACTTCATAATTGCATCTCTTATCAGATGTTATGTGTGTGTGTGTGTGTGCCCTGGTACTTAACGTGCGCACTTGTCTTAATTCTCTCTCTCTCTCTCGCCTTGAAAAGATCGTTAAGTGAGGGTGCGGGGGATGCAGTAGTTTTTGCTTTCCTTACATCCAGAGTGTGCTGATAGAAGTGGACAAGGATTTTCCAGACGGTTCCGGTGTGCTTGGCTTTATCTACGTGTCGTTCTCTACCACGGGGGTCACGTCGATCCCTATACTTGGTAACCAGACTACCATGAAACAGACGGCAAACGTGGTTGTTAAGCTCAAGTTTCCTATGCTGCTACAACTTGCATTCGGAAGCATGGGTGAAGAGAGGTATGCTACTAAGCTGGGATCAAGATGCTGAGCAGCGCATGAGCTGCAGTGGTCAGCGACCCATAGCTGACTGCTAGCGTCAGGGCCAGCGAACCAAAGCTGCGAAGACACTTCTACACCTTCACGCAGTGATCCTGGATAAAAGGCTGCAGCAGGGCAGACTGGCTAAGGAGAAGGGATCGAAGAGGGAATGCTAACCCGGTACTCAAAAAATGCTTGCTGAAGTCGGATGTGTTGGGCTAAAAGGTGCAAATATCGCAGCCAAGCTGTAAACTGCGACACAACGCATTCCGTTATCTTGACTACATTCTGCTACATAAGCCCTTTCAGGGTTTGGTAGCGGGAGATTGACAACGAACGAAGCCAAGTCAAACCAAACCAAGCCACACCGAACCAAGCCAAGTCAAACCAAACCATGTTACTAGTTGATCAACAGTGTCTAGACAAGAGAAGAATTCCAGTGGATACAGACTGATGATACTCAATGGAAAGGATAAATCTGACTATAACAAGTTTTTTTTTCTTCAAAATCCAGAAGTCTACAAGATCAAGCCGCAACAGCCACAAATTAATTAAAGAAAGGTCCACATTAGATATACGAATTTATTAAATCACAGAGCGGTGAATACTTGGAATGCATTGCCACAGGAAATAGTGGGGTCAGATTAGGGACGGCGTGGGCTAGTGGTTAAGGGACACGGCTCACAACCCGAAGGTGCCGGGTTCGATCTCCTTCACAGACCCGCCCGTTACCCCGGGAAAGCAAACCCTTAGAAATGCAGGAGGAAGCAGACCCTTACATAAAATACATGCCGAAGTCGGATGCACTGAGCTGACAGGCGTAAAATAAAAACCGTAGTGCAGCCCACACCGATTTAGGAAAAAGAGAAATAAGGCGAACGAAAAAAAAAGTGGAGTCAGGGTCAATTAATGCATTCAAAAATAGATTTGACGCGCATTGGTATTTTTAGGGGAAGTAAATGTAAAATAAACTGGTTGTATACAGTATAAAGAAGTTAACAAACAAAACAAGTCCAGAAATTATAGAAAGAACAAAATGGCCATATAATCACAAAAATAGAAACCACGGTGGGGACTAAGGAGAAAGATCAACATTCATCGTCTGAGGAAAGCGCATTACAAACTAAATACAGACATGTAGAGGTTTTTGTCTGTCTGCTTTTTCACTGTGCACGTGAAAACTGATATAATAGACTGTAGAGTTTGTTTTACAGAACTAACCTGTGAAACTGAGACGCTGGATCGATCAGGCACAACATGCTGACAAGGCGTCGCGTCAAGGTCAGGCACAACATGCTGACCAGGACATCGCGTCAGGGTCAGTTCCAACATACTGACCCGGGCATCGCGTCAAGTCAGGCACAATATACTGAACAGGACGTCGCGTCAGTCCGGCACAGTATACTGACTAAGAGGTCACCTCAGTGTCAGACACAATATACTGACGAGGACGTCGCGTCAGGGTCAGGCCTAATATACTGGTCAGGACGTCGCGTCTGGGTCAGGCACAATATACTGACCAGGACGTCGCGTCTGGGTCAGGCACAATATACTGACCAGGACGTCGCGTCAGAGTCAGACACAATAGACTACCAGGACATCGCGTCAGGGTCAGGCACAACATGCTGACAAGGACATTGCGTAAGGGTCAGGTACAATATACTGACTAGGACATCGTGTCAAGGTCAGACACAATATACTGACCAGGACATCGTGTCAGCGTCATTCACCATTATCTTAACAGGAAGTCGCGTCTTTGTCAGGCGCAATATACTGATCAAAACCTACTATGTCTCTTCCGTTTAGCGTTCCCTGCGTTAGTCCGATAAAGCACAATATACTGCCTAGAACGTCGCGTCCTTCAAAAAAATATTAAAAAGTTAAAAGCATGTCCTATATAGAGCGTCGCTTCTTACATTCGTCACCTATTTGACTGTTGTAAGTTTCGTGGCAGAAATCCAAATACAGCGCAAGTTATATCATCAAAACAAAAACTGTCTAAGGGTGCAGCCCTCATCGCCTGTGATGAGCAACTAACTTTTTTCGTTAGTACTATACAAATTGTTTAATTTATTTAGCTTCTCAGGAAGACACATTTTTCTAACATCGTTGAGCGCCGAGCACTCGTCAGAGATGACGATGAACGGTTTCGTATATGTGTGTACACAGCTGACACTCCGCGGTGTGTTGTGGTTGGATTCTGTTCAGGTGCTTGTTAAGTGGGATGTGTTAAGGAAATATGCCATTTTGTTGTTGTTCTTGTTCTAAGTCAGTAAACAGACACAATGTGTGTGTTAAACTTTCTTTGAATGCTCCAGGAACTTGGCTGTGTCACAGCTTCAGACTATGGACGCCAGGAGTGTGTTTCCATGTTTTGACGAGCCAAACTTCAAGGCCAGGTTCAAGCTGTCTATTATATACCAGAACGGTAGGTAAAGCTAGACGTACAGAAACATAGACGAGTACTCATGCAAATGTATAAACAGACAGACGGACAGACGGATTGACAAGAATTCAGGCAGACAGATGGGCACATTAGCAGACAGACTTCAAGTCGGACAATTAGACAAGACAGGCATACAAACAGACAGACCGACCGACAGACAGAAAAATATACAGATAGGTAGACAGACATACAGACGAACGGACTGTGGGCTGTCGGGTGGAAAGGGTGGCAGACAGACATACAATATCGTATTATTATTATTTATATATGAAAATGCTTACTGCCATCTCGTTTTCTACAAAATATAATTGGTAATATTATATCAGAATGTTAGAGAAAAATGACCTCAAATATCAGGTCAGGGATGAAGATATAAATATTTCATTCTTCTTTTTTTCTTTTTTCTTCTTTTTTTTTGTGTTCGCCTTATTTCTCTAATCCCCAAGGTGGTTTGCGTTGCACTGTGGTTTTTATTTTGCACCTGTCGGTGCAGTGCATCATACTTCGGCATACATTTTATGTTAGGGCCTGCTTCCTCCTGCATTTTCTACGGGTTTGCTTCCCCGGGGTAACGGCCGGTGCTGTGATGGAGATCGAACCCAGCACCTACTGGTTGTGAGTCGTGTCACTTAACCACTAGCCTAAGCCGCCCTCATGTCATTCTACCAAGTTTCGCCCTGTAAGAAAAAGAAGAGGGGTTTGGAAATTTCCTCCGTCTCTTCCTTTCTGCCCTAATGGTAAAGCTATGTACCAGTTTATAGCTGGGGGAACAGGTGCGTATCGACAATAGGAATCGAACGAGGTGCCTTTGTTTTTCGGTTTAAAGGATATGTCTTGGTTACGGTTGGGCTAATCGCGATAAATAAATTTAACATAAGTGGCTTCAAAACCACCTATTGTCATTGTCGTCATCCTCATTATCATCCTCATCATCATCCTCCTCATCCTCATCATCATCATCATCCTCATCATCATCCTCATTACCATCATCATCATCATCATCCTCATCATCATCATCATCATCATCATCATCCTCATCATCATCATCATCATGATCATCATCCTCATTACCATCATCCTCATCATCATCATCATCCTCATTACCATCATCATCATCATCATCAACATCATCATCATCCTCATTACCATCATCATCATCATCATCATCATCATCATCATCATCACCATCCTCCTCATCATCATCATCATCCTCATTACCATCATCATCATCATCATCAACATCATCACCATCATCCTCATCATCATCACCATCATCCTCATCCTCATCAACAACATCATATATTTGCAGCTCCCTGTAGAGTCCATACCTTTTACAAATCAATCAGTGCCCTTCGATCCTTTCAGGGGAAAGATAATTGACAACCCTCATCCAGCAAGTTCTATCTTGAGTTGCTCTTTAGCCCTCTCTCCAAATGATGTCCAGGGACCGAAGTTCATTTTCCCAGTCTCTTCGCCGTGTGTTTCTTTAATTACCTCCAATCCTCTTTCTCTGTGAATTCCATGTCAGGGTCTGTCTGGTCACGTTTGATGGTGTTTTCCGTAGTGTGCGTCCCATCTAACTCCAATTCCTATGTTTGATCTATTGCTACACTGGCTATTGTTGGCTCCTTTTCCATAGATCTTCATCCCTCGCCAAGTTCTGCCATTTTATACCCATTATCTGAGATCAAGATGCTGACTGCTAGCATCAGGGCCAGCGAACCAGAGCTGCCAAGACCCTTCTACACCTCCACGCGGTGATCCTGGATAACAGGCTGCAGCAGAGCAGACTGGCTAAGGAGAAGGGATCGAAAAGGGAATGCTTACCCGATACTCAAAAAATGCTTGCTGAAGTTGGATGTGTTGGTCCGAAAGGTGCAAATATCGCAGTCAAGCTGTAAACTACGACACAACGCATTCCGTTTTCTGGACTACATACTGCTTCTTAAGCCCTTTCGGGGTTTGGTAGCGGGAGATTGAGAACGAACGAAGAAGAAGAAGAAGATACCCATTATCTTATTATCTTTCTTGTACATTTATTGGGAAGCGACAAGTTTTCTTGTCTTTAACTAGTACAAGCCAAGTATTTCTGATCTGCCCCATTCGTTCCAATTCTGTCCATCACTTCCTTGACTCTTTCATGTTTCTCTTGAGCTTTCTTATCCATATGTATTTTTGTCTACCTCTCCTCATCCTTCCATTGGGGATTCTAGAACAGAGACTGCCTTTCAGTGATATCAGCTGGTTTCTTAATGTGTGTTCTTTCCAGAGTCAACACCTTTTTCTGACTTAATGTTTCACTGAAATATGTCTGGTTCTTTCCAACAATTCCCTACTAGTGATCTTGTGATATTATCATACCATTCCACCAGTTCTGTTCTGCACAGACACATATTTATGAAAGTCTGTAGTTTCTTCGGTAGTCTTGTTTTTGCTCTCCTTGTTTCAGAGCCATGCAAGAAAATGGAAATTTTAAAACTATTTTTATGTTATTTTTAATATTCGTAGAAGCGATATTATACATGGATTAATGGAACATATTACAATCAATAATCAATATTATGTATCGATTAATGGAACACATTACAATCAATTTTCAATATTATGCATGGATTGATGGAACATTTTAAAATCAATAATCATTATGATGTATGGATTAATTTAACATATTACAATCAATGATCAATATTATGTATGGATTAATGGAACATATTACAATCAATAATCAATATTATGTATGGATTAATGGAACATATTACAATCAATAATCAATATTATGTATGGATTAATGGAAGATATTACAATCAATCAAGGACCATCTGTATTTAAAAATACTGAAATTGATGACTCAGAAATCCGCAGATTTGCAGGAATCTGAAATTTAAACGCAGGCAGAACAAGAAAGAACTGCTGCAACTGGAGGAGTATGTAAAACCAGCGAGCTAAAGAAACTACCATTTCCATACCCTTAACTATTTGAGTAAAGACATGTAGCACCTACAGATATGCCTGGAGAGAAGTGATATTGTTTCTGCTTAACGAAGAGTAAAATTACACAATATCACCTTACATTAAATAATCTTACTATTGTTAATTTTGGTTCCTTCCACGTAGGATACACTGCACTGACTAACATGCCCGGCATAGCAACTACAGTAGTCAACGCAGACTGGACTAGACAAGACTTTGAGACCACACCTGTCATGTCTACATATCTTCTAGCAATTGTCGTCTCAGATTTCAAATCTAGAAACCACACAAGTGACAGTGGGTATGAGGCAAGTATGGTAATATTAACCTTCAGACAAATTGAGATTCATGTAACACGGTTATTATTCTTGTACGAAGGAAAATCATTAAGTAGCAGTTCTGTTATTAAACAGTGCAGGCAGGGAAGCGTTTGAACAACAGTACTGCAGGAATTCAGTGAGGTTTATGGTCCAGACATTATGACTGACATTATGGTTAGAAAATGGACACATAATTTAATGACACAAAATGGTTCTTTAGCAATAGTCGAAGCAGGGATTGTAGCAGTCAATCAGCAAGCGAATGCTAAATATAGTGGACAATATGGTCGACCAATTGTCGAATTGCACTGTGTAAGAATAGAGAGATGTTATTCGCTTATTGTGATCAGAAGGTGTGAAACCTTCTGAAATCTACAGAAGAATTAAGGTTCAGTATGGAGACAATTTTTTGAGTCAAAGGAGAGCGTATGAATGGGTAGAAAGATTTCAAAACGGAAAACAAAACGCCATTGATGAACTGTGGGAGACCAGTTAGGATGGCAACCGATACAGTTAAACAGCAGACCGACCAGCTAGCCCGTGGCAACAGACGAGTCACTATAAATTAAATAGCGGTAGATTTCAACAAGTATCACGGCACAATATTGTCCATGATGCCCTTGGTTATATGAAAGTGTGTAGTAGATGGGTCTCAATGCTGCTGACAACGAGGTAATGGAGGTGGTGCAAAATCGGTTAAAGATCACACAAAAATACGTTTTTTCCCCTAGAGTGCATCCACAAGGTAATCGACAGGTGGACAAATTGTGTTGCCAGACACAGGGGCTATGTCAACCAATCAGACACAAACAATGTCTGGTTCGATATTTTGTAAAAATGGTATTAATAAAATTGCTGTTACTCAATGTATGTTCCTCGAATATTCATTGTTTCTAGTTATCAAGTACTGTTGTCACAAGGCATGAAAAAAAGTAGGTCAGTGGGAAGGTAGTCCGGTCAGACTACAAGGGCCTGTCGCACAATCCGTCTATGACTTGATTGGTAGTTGAGCCTCAAGCTGCATACAGTGCGGATGATGTTTTTCATATTTGGCTTGACCAGGTAGTGGGTAACCGGCCGTCGGGTTTGGAACGATGATGAGGAGGATTGTTTTCTAAATGGTGGACGGGGACGTTCTCGGGAGGGCAGATCATGTGTCCAAACGGCGACGGTTTAGCACAGTCAATGTATTTTCGAGGCTTATCTATCGAGTGACTTCGTTGTTTGATTCCAAATAGTACCAGTGGATCGAAAAATACGAATCTGGTTTTACATGTGAAAGACTTTAAAGCATTTCTTATCCCCCTACAGCGTATTTCCGGTTTCGGGGAAACCTTACATCGGGATTGGACGACGCAGGTTATGTAATTATGTAGCTTGTTTTCAGTGAAAGTCTTAGTTTATTCCAGACTCGATGAAGAGCGCTTAGGGATGTTGCAATCAGGTCGACTTTTCAAATGATGTACAGGAAAGTCTTTGGTGTTACCAGGTAAGACAGAATGCTGAACGACGTCATTCGAAGTATGGTCGGCACTACGACTTGCGCCGAATGAATTTCCAGGCACAAAATACGGTGGTTTGGTCATCGCATAAAAATGTCCACTCATCATCAACTTCCACTAATGGCTTACAACGTTGGTAGATCTGGCTACATTGCAACAGGGTGGCCGCAGGGCAAGTGGGTAGATTATATTGGAGTAAATGTGCAGAGACGAGGGCTCACATTGACCGACGCAACGCACTTGGCGCAGGACAGACGACTTAAACATCGTTGTCCAGTTCCTCACTGTTGTCTTTGACACACTTTTGTCACCATACATTGCCTACATTCTGCGATGAATGTTAACTGGTCGACATCCTTCAGCTGTTAGAAACCGAATCACTACTAGCTGATCAACTCTGGGCGGATTCCGTATCACACTCGCCATGTTTTCAACGGTTTGCTGAGTAAACTATGAGACAGAGGATAATAAAATTTAGCAAACTTGTCGGCTGGTATGTGCTGTGTACACAAGAAGTGACGTCATCATGCGTATGTTCACTTATTGCAGTTTGGTCCGGTTTCATTTGAACACGCATCGTACAAATATGTCCATCCGCCCATACATTCCTTCAATATGTTCGGCTTGGGAAGTTAGTACCTCAATTGAAAGTATTTATATGTGCTGAAATCGGATTGAGATGCCATAAAGAGAAAAACACGGTATAAATTGTTTCTTTCCTGGTGGGTCATAGTGTTCTTTTATTACAAGTCCTCTTGAATAATGTGGAACCATTTGGTCTTGACTGTAGTGCAATGCAAGGGTTCTCAATAGGCTCACCATTATGGGGATCATAATGTCGATCCCCATCTCATTCACCAGGCATGTGTAACACAGTCTGTTTCCAAGAACACAACAACGACGGACATGCAGTGGAGTTTTCGCCACTATGCTTGACCAGAACATGTCAGTAATCTTGGCTTTGTTTTTGTTGTTGCAAATCTCACTCCAACTTGAGTTAGACATTCTTAACAACTTCCTATCGTGGCAGATTAAAAATACTCTCCTCACATCCCGAGGCGTAATTAAGAAAGTGGACAACGGTCCTCCTGACAGTTTTACAGTGCGAGGCTTTTCATCATGCTCACTACTACGGGGATCACAGCGCCGATCCCCATCTGGTCAGATAGACTGCTATCAAACAGACTGTTTCTAAATGTTTCTGTTGCAATTTGATATGGATGACCGGATTGGGTTTCATCACTATTTGCTGAGTGATAATGTATCGACCCAGGTTTGCAGTTACACAACAAACACTTCTCAGCGTAAAAAAGGATACATTTTCTATTAATATCCGTTGCAGAAGGACCTTTTGCGCTCCATCCATCTCCCTTTCTACTAAGAAAAATAACTCATAGCACCGCGATGATCTTTCACTCTGTAAGCAGGCAACAGCGTGGGCTAGTGGTTAGTGACACGGCTCACAAAGCGATGGTGCTGGTTTGCTCCCCAATCGCAGCACCGGTCGTTACCTTCGAAAAGGCCGGAGGAAGCAGACCCTTACATAAAATACATGCCGAAGTCGGATGCACTAAGCCGACAGGCGCAAAATAAAAATATAGTGCAACGCACACCGCCTTGTGAATAGAGAAATAAGGCGAACGTAAAAAAAACAAAAACAAATTTTTGTAAGCACGTATTAGGTTCTGTTATTGTACTGCGCACGTGTATGCGATACCTTGTATCTGCTACCTACGGTATTCACAACACTGAATGATGTTACAACATAGTTTCTGTCCCTGTGATAGTTGTCAGTCCATTAGATGCTAATCATGTAGATCATATTTCGTTATCTGTTCACATTTCTCTACAGTTAAAGATCTGGGCCCGCCCAGATGCATACAGCCAGACGGAGTACGCCCTGGAATTCGCCATGCATTGCTACGAGTTCTTTACTGATTACTTTGCAACTCCTGACGTGGTGCCGAAAGCAGGTAAACGTATGTTGTTGTTGATGTTGTTGGTGGTGGTGTTATTGGTGGTGTTGTTGGTGGTGGTGTTGTTGGTGGTGATGTTGGTGGTGGTGCTGGTGGTGTTGTTTGTGTTGTTGTTGCTGTTGTTGTTGGTGGTGTTGGTGGTGTTGTTGCTATTGTTGTTGGCGGTGGTGCTGTTGCTATTGTTGTTGGCGGTGGTGTTTTTTGTTATTATTGCAACGTCATGCAGCAAAGAGACGAGAATTCAACAGAGGGAAGTGTACAGAGGGTAGGTATGGATCGTGTTACACACTGTTCTAGTATCAAACGAAGTAAAACAAGGATGTGTACTCGCCCCGACCTTGTTCAGCATGATGTTCGCGGCCATGATGACAGACGCCTTCAGATCACTGGAGCTTGAGATACCCATAAAGTACCGCACAGATGGCAAATTACTCAATTCCAGAAGAATGAAGGCCAAAACTAAAGTGGCTGGCGACATAATCAGGGAACTTGTATTTGCTGACGACTGCGCTCTAATGAGCAACTCAGAACTGAACATGCAGGTTGGAGTGGACCAGTTCTCTGCCGCATGCAAAAATTTTGGCCTGACCATAAATGCCAAAAAAACAGAGGTCATGTACCAGCCAGCACCAGGCATGCCGTACACAAAACCAGAGACTACAGTCAGCGGGCAGACGTTGAACGCCGTAGACAAATTCACATATCTGGGCAGCACGCTGTCGAGATCTGTCCGCCTAGACGATGAGGTAGCACGCAGAATAGCAAAGGCCAGCACAGCCTTTGGTAGAATGCGCTCGATGGTCTGGGCACGTCATGGCATAAGCGTCAAGACCAAACTCAAAGTCTACCGTACAACCATCATTCCAACCCTACTATACGCTTGCGAAAGCTGGACTGTATACTCTGGACATGCAAGGAGGTTAAACCACTTCCACACAGGTTGCCTGAGGCGAATATTCCACATCTGATGGCAAGATCGTGTCACTGACATCGAGGTTCTCTCGAGGGCTAACATGCCTGGCATACATGCACTGCTAGAAAAAGCACGACTAGGATGGGCCGGACACTTCGTCCGAATGTCAGACGAGCGGCTCAGAGAGAGCAGATGTGGCCATTACCAGTGGAACTGCAAGACAAGCTCTATGGCAGTGGCGAGAGCCTCAGGATGACCGCCGCTTTTTTCGAAAAAATAATGGTTACTGTCTGACTGTGTACGCAGAAGAAAAAGAAGAAGAAGACGAGCGGCTCCCAAAGAAGCTTCTCTACGGCGAGCTGAGAGAGGGATGGCGCGAGAGAGGGCGCCCAAAGAAACGTTTTAAAGACGGTCTGAAGGACTCACTAAAAAGTTGCCAGATAGACATCGACACCTGGGAATGTCTTGTGCAAAACAGATCTGACTGGAGAAGCGCAGTCAAATCGGGTGTAGCTGCCGGTGAAGACGACCGTGTTGTGAAAGCCCAGAACAGACGCGAGACGCGGAAATCCCGAGCAGTGGGAACACCATCCCCTTCTACAAATCTCGTGTGCCTGATATGTAGCAGATGTTTTCGTGCTCGCATTGGCCTGTTCAGCCATATGCACACCCACACCCAACAGGAAAGTCTGTGACAAGGATGATGTCGGCGGTTCTCATCGACAACGATGGACAGATATTATTACACACTGTCAGTTGTGCTAACTGTAAACAAAGGCAAGTGTACAGAGGGTAGGTATGGATCGTGTTACTCACTGTCAGTTGTGCTAACTGTAAACTGCTGCATCACGTTACAACAAACGCCGAATATGAAGATCAAGGTTTCATAATCATGAGCATACAGCTATAACATATTCTCTCACTCACCGCTGTGTTTTTGAAATTCATCTACCAAACCTTAGCCCAACTGTGTGCGGAATTTTTGAGAATTCGGCCTGTACAGCAACAAATATTTTGGTTGTATGTCTCGATCATGTAATCAAGAATTTATCTACAATTCAGAAGTACCATTACCGCATTGAAGGTCGGCGGCAATGGATCTCCAGTGTACTCTATCTCTTTCCGTAATGATGCAATCTGGAGGTTTTATGGCAGTCCATCTCCTGATGTTATCCACCCACTTAAAAGGTTGTCTGCCTCTTGAACGACTGCCTTCCACGCTACCCTCCAGCATGGTCTTCAACAAGAAAGTCTTGTTTAATGACCCAAATAACTTGACTGTCTAACCTTGATTTCTGTCATTATTAATCTTGTCTCTACCCTTTTTCACAAATTTGTTTTCGTCTCTTTCACACAATCTTCTATATACCAACATTTCGAAGGCTTCAATGCTCTTTTCCAACTAAGTTATTCACTGCCCATGTTTCTGCGCCATAAAGAATTGACGAGTTTACATAACACCTGACAAGTCTCATTTCCAAATTCTGATTTATCTGTTTGGATGTCAGTTTGTGTCACATGTTGTTGAATACCATCTTGACCATACCTATTCTCTTTCTGATTTCTTTTTCACAGCTGACTTCTTCTGTTTTTATATGACCTAGATAGGAGAAACTCTTTACTTGTTCAAGTAGTTGATACGGGATCAAGATGCCGAGCAGCGCATCAGCTACAGCGGTCAGCGACCTATAGCTGACAGCTAGCGTCAGGGCCAGCGAACCAAAGCTGCCAAGACCCTTCTACATCTCCACGCGGTGATCCTGGATAACAGGCTGAAGCAGTGCAGACTGGTTAAGGAGATGGGATCGAAGAGGGAATGCTAACCTGGTACTCAAAAAATGCGTGCTGAAGTCGGATGTATTGAACCGAAAGGTACAAATATCGCAGTCAAGCTGTAAACTACGACACAACGCATTCCGTTCTCTGGACTACATTCTGCTACTTAAGCCTTTATCAGGGTTTGGTAGCGGGAAATTAAAAACGAAGCCAAGCAAAGTAGTTGATATTTTACAATAAACTCTTCTATTTGGCGTTCCAGATCACGTGGCTGTACCTGACTTCAGCGCTGGTGCCATGGAAAACTGGGGCCTGGTTGTATACAGAGAAACGGCTCTTCTTTACGACCGACACGTATCCTCAAGTCTTAACAAATACACAGTTACCTTTATTGTTGCTCATGAAATTGCTCACACGGTAAGGTAAACAAAAAGACAGTCAGTCTAAATAAGTATATTTTGTTTGTGTATGTATATTATAGTTAGTTCTCTTTCCACTTTAGTCGTCTAACATCGAGGGTAGATTGAGTCGTCTTCTTGCGCCAAGTGTTTAGCGTCGGTCAATGTGAGCTCGTGTCGTTGGTCAATCATTATAATGTCATCTTTCCACCTACCTTGCGGTCGCCCCTTTTTTTGTAGTCTGATACCAGGGTTGTAAGCCATCAGTGCATGCTGATGTGGATGCTGATGTGGATGCTGATGTGGATGTGGATGTGGATGCTGATGTGGATGCTGATGTGGATGTTGATGTGGATACTGATGTGGATGCTGATGTGGATGCTGATGTGGATGCTGATGTGGATGCTGATGTGGATACTGATGTGGATGCTGATGTGGATACTGATGTGGATGCTGATGTGGATGTTGATGCTGATCTTGATGCTGATGTTGATGTGGATGTGGATGCTGATGTGGATGCTGATGTGGATGCTGATGTGGATACTGATGTGGATGCTGATGTTGATACTGATGTGGATGCTGATGTGGATACTGATGTGGATGCTGATGTGGATACTGATGTGGATGCTGATGTGGATGTTGATGCTGATCTTGATGCTGATGTTGATGTGGATGTGGATGTTGATGTGGATGCTGATGTGGATGTGGATATTGATGCTGATGTGGAGGCTGATGTGGATGTTGATGTGGATGTTGATGTGGATGTTGATGTGGATGTTGATGCTGATGTTGATACTGATGTGGATGCTGATGCTGATGTGGATGTTGATGTGGATGTTGATGTGGATGTTGATGTGGATGCTGATGTGGATGTTGATGTGGATGTTGACGTGGATGCTGATGTGGATGTTGATGCTGGTGTTGATGTGGATGCTGATGTGCATGTTCATGTGGATACTGATATTGATGCTGATGTGGATGCTGATGTGGATGCTGATGTGGATGTGGATGCATTCCCATAAGATGAACGAACTAGCGTATTTTATGCCTGGAAATCTATTCTGAACACCAAAACGTCTCTCATCACACTGTGCCGACAGCTACGATCTTCATCATGGGTAACTCTTCACTTTAAACATTCAACACCATTTGCTAACCATACTAACAGAGCCAACATCTGGCCCACAAACGTTACTGAGCTGTTTGTGAACCTCTGCAATACTGTAGTCTTTTGCTAAGGTATATGTTATCACAGCACGATCCTCGCTGCTGAAGGGGTTATCTTTGTGTTGCACTCATTATAAATGACCTACACACAGCATGAAACAAGAATCCAACATCGAAAACATAGCAGACTGCTTGCTAATGAATCAAATTAAGATACTGCACATGCATGTTGAGGCCAAAGTGACACAGATGATATTATCGCTGAGAGCGGAGGGCAAGAAAGTAGGCCCCACCAAAAACATTAGAAAAAACGATAGCTATAAGGAACCGTTTTGGGGAGCTCAACCCCGTGTCCCTAAATAATACACCATTAGAGGACGTCGACGAATACATCTACCTCGGCCGCCTCCTCAATATCTACCTCGGCCACCTCCTCAAGATCTACCTCGGCCACCTCCTCAACATCTACCTCCCCTCCTCAACATCTACCTCGGCCACCTCCTCAACATCTACCTCGGCCACCCACCTCCTCAACATCTACCTCGGCCACCTCCTCAACATCTACCTCACCTCCTCAAAATCTACCTCGGCCACCTCCTCAACATCTACATCGGCCACCCACCTCCTCAACATCTACCTCGGCCACCCACCTCCTCAACATCTACCTCGGCCACCCACCTCCTCAACATCTACCTCGGCCACCTCCTCAACATCTACCTCACCTCCTCAACATCTACCTCGGCCCCCTCCTCAACATCTACCTCGGCCACCCACCTCCTCAATATCTACCTCGGCCACCCACCTCCTCAACATCTACCTCGGCCACCTCCTCAACATCTACCTCACCTCCTCAACATCTACCTCGGCCACCTCCTCATCACCTACCTCGGCCACCCTTCTCCTCAACATCTACCTCGGCCGCCTTCTCAACATCTACCTCAGCCACCCCCTCAACATCGACCTCGGCCACCTCCTCAACATCTACCTCACCTCCTCAACCAAACTCCCAAAAACGACAATACATCAATTCACCAAAGAAACACACACACAAACACAACAACAAAACAAATATATTTTAGTAAAATAAAAACATCTTGTGCCGAACAGGTACGATTATAAGGTAAACTGATGCCAGTTCGAGTACGTAATAAGAACCCTTTCGGTTTTTGTTTTTTTGTGGTAATTAATGCAGACTTGTTTACAGTATAAAATATTCATTATGGTTGTTGTTGTTGTTATCCCATAGCTGCTAGGAAAGTCTGCTCTTGTCAGCCTAATGTCATTCTTGTTTATATACAGGTTTTCTTCAGTTGTTTCACTGCTCCGTACAGTGTGTTGGTAACTGTAGGCAGTGATTGTAAGAATCTTTTCCTCATGTTTATTATGGCATTTGTTGATTCCAGACTGTTGTTGTTGTTATTGTTGTTGTTGCTGTTGTTGTTGTTGTTGTTGGTGTTTTTGCTGCTGCTGCTTTTGTTATTTTTGTTGTTGTTGTTGCTGCTGCTGCTGCTTCTGCTGCTGTTGCTGCTGTTGCTGCTGTTGCTGCTGTTGTTGCTGTTGTTGTTGCTGTTGTTATTGCTGTTCCTGTTGCTGTTGCTGCTGTTGTTGTTGTTGCTGCTGTTGCTGTTGTTGTTGTTGTTGTTGCTTGGATGCCAACAATGAGTAGGTTTACTCTTTTGTGAGCCCTGACAAGAATGTTAAGTGGGGAGGTGGGAGGGAGGTTTCAGCTGCTTTTCTCACATCCCGATGAAAGTGGGCCTGGGTCCTCCAGGCGGTTGTGATATGCTTGGCTTCATCTGCGTGCCACTCACTACTACGGGGATTACGTCGATCCTTCACCTCGTTAGCCAGAGTGCCATGAAAACAGCCAGGGAAGGCTACTAGGACGTTGAGGTGAGGGTCTTGGCCAGTATGCTTTGCCTGACCCTGACTAACATGTCTGATCAGTACATGTTGTCTGGTCAGACTTTAGTCTTCCTTCTTTGTTATCCATACTTCGTTCTGTAAATTGTTGATGCTCAAGTCTTTATCAGAAATGACTCCTTCTGTGTTCTCTTCGCTGTCTAGTGGTTTGGGAACATGGTCACAATGCAGTGGTGGGACGACCTCTGGCTAAATGAAGGCTTCGCTAGCCTTTTAATGTACATTGTGATGGATTCTATCTACCCTCAGTGGAATGTGGTAAGTTATAGCTTGAGTACTATTTTGTGTGGCAGTAGTAGTAGCAGTATTGGTAGTAGTAGTAATGGTAGTAGTTGTAGTAGTAGTCATGGTGGTAGTTGTATAAATAGTGTTGGTGGTAGTTGTAGGAGTAGTGGTAGTAGTTGTAGTAGTAGTAGTTGTAATGGTGTTAGTAGTTGTAGTAGTAATAGTTGTAGTAGTATTTGTAGTTGTATTATTAGTAGTTGTTGTAGTAGTAGTATTTGAAGTAGTATTAGTAATTGTAGTAGTTGTAATGATATTAGTAGTTGTAGTAGTAGTAGTTGTAGTAGTATTTGTAGTTGTAGTAGTAGTAGTTGTAGTAGTTTTAGTTGTTGTAGCATTAGTAGATTTAGATGTTGCAGTAGCAGTAGTTGTAGTAATAGAAGCAACAGCAGCAGTAGTAGTAGTAGCAACAACAGCAACAACAGTAGCAGTAGAGGTTGTAGTAGTAGTAGTGGTAGTGGTAGTAGTAGTAGCAGTAGTAGTAGTAGTCGTAGTAGCAGTAGTAGTAGTGGTAGTAGTGGTAGTAGTAGCAGTAGTAGTAGTGGTAGTAGTAGTAGTAGTAGCAGTAGTAGTAGTGGTGGTAGTAGTAGTAGTAGCAGTAGTAGTAGTGGTAGTAGTAGTAGTAGTAGTAGTAGTAGTAGTGGTAGTGGTAGTAGTAGTAGTAGTAGTAGTAGTAGTAGCAGTAGTAGTGGTAGTAGTAGTAGCAATAGTAGTGGTAGTAGTAGTAGTAGTAGCAGTAGTAGTAGTGGTAGTAGTAGTAGTAGTAGCAGTAGTAGTAGTGGCAGTAGTAGTAGTAGTAGTAGTAGTAGTAGTGGTAGTAGTAGTAGTAGTAGTAGTAGTAGTAGTAGCAGTAGTAGTGGTAGTAGTAGTAGCAGTAGTAGTGGTAGTAGTAGTAGTAGTAGCAGTAGTAGTAGTGGTAGTAGTAGTAGCAGTAGTAGTGGTAGTAGTAGTAGTAGTAGTAGCAGTAGTAGTAGTGGTAGTAGTAGTAGTAGTAGCAGTAGTAGTAGTGGTAGTAGTAGTAGTGGTAGTAGTAGTAGTAGTGGTAGTAGTAGTAGTGGTAGCAGTAGTAGTGGTAGTAGTAGTAGTAGTGGTAGCAGTATTGGTAGTGGTAGCAGTAGTAGTGGTAGCAGTAGTGGTAGTGGTAGCAGTAGTAGATGTTGTTATTGTGTTGCAGAAGAAACGATTGTTTAAATTCATAATTTGTGTTCGCCTTATTTCTTCATTTCCCAAGGCGATATGCCTTGCACTAAGTTTTTATTTTGCACCTGTCGTCCCAGTGTATCCGACTTCGTCCTGAATTTTATGTAAGGGTTTGCTTCCGCGGGGTAACGGTCGGCGCTGTGATTGGAAATCGAACCCAGCACCTTTTGGTTGTGTGCCGTGTGTGTCACTTACCCACTAGGCCTCGCCGCCACCAGAAGAATAGTTTGAAATAACAAAGGTTACACAAATAACACAGGTAAGACGAATGCGCCTCCCCCTGACGCCAAGCTATATAATTAGACAGTTGAGTTGAAATGATGTTGCTGAGGTTAACATACGCTACTGTATTATTAAAAATAGTTCAATATTTCCCACAAGAAAACCGCTAGCAAAATAACCTTACAAAACAACCTATCACAGTTAACAGGTGTACACCTGCTTCAGACGATTCTCTTTTGTGCAGTACTCCATTCTTCATGAAACTGACTAGGAATTGTTGTACTCAAAGATGCAGGCTCATTATAGTTGCTCAACGCCAGCGAAGATGCGGGGAGACTTGTGATGCGAAATGTATTCTCAAATGGCTTTAAAGACCAATTCAGGCACGGCAAACATTGCGGTATTCGGGAAAGTCATGTGAGTTTCTACAGCACCATGGCGTTATCCATGCTGACAAATGATGTAATAACAGCCATGTTATCTAGTCCTAATCCTAAACCTAACACTAAACCTAAACCTAATACTAATCCTAAACATAATCCTAAACCTAACCCTAATCCTAAAACCAACACTAAACATAACCCGAAATTAACTCTAATCATAAACCTACTTTTAAACCTAACCCTAAACTTAACCCTAAAACTAACCCTACACCTAACCCTAAACTTAGCCCTAAACCTAATCCTAACCCTAAACCTAACCCTAAACCTAACCTTAACCCTAACCCTAAACCTAACCCTAAACCTGAACCTAACCCTAACCCTAAACTTCACCCTAAACCTAACCCTAAACCTAACCCTAAACCTAACCCTAAACTTCACCCTAAACCTAACCCTAAACATAACCCTAACCGTAACCTAACCCTAATCCTAAATCTAACCCTAAACCTAACCCTAAACCTAACCCTAAATTTAACCTTAAACTTAACCCTAAATCTAACCCTAACCCTAAACTTAACCTTAAACTTAACCCTAAACCTAACCCTAAACCAAACTCTAATCTTAACCCTAAACCTATCCCAAACATATCCTTAAACCTAACCCTGAACCTAACCCTAAACTTAATCCTAAACCAAACCCTGTCATAACCCTAACTCTAAATCTAACCCTAAACGTTCACAAAACTAAATAAAACCGTCTTTTTTAAAACTTCTAACTTTATCTAAGTCCTTACTTATTTAAAATAATATAATATCAGCCTGTCCTCCTGCTTAACCCAAAATGGAATGTTCTGTTACGGTCACCAGCTGCCAAATACGTGCGATGGGAACCAAGAGAACTCTGTTTGGGGTGAATTAAGACGCAAGTACGGTCAGAAGTGCGCGATATGTGTTAACACGTGTTCTTATCGTCCTGTATGATGGATGTTTATCGATTGTCTGCAGTTTGCCATTGTGATCGCTGACGATGTGCTACCAGTAATGGTGGAAGATGCTCTGACTACGTCACATCCGGTGTCGTCACAGATTGCCAATCCTGAGGACATACCCCAGCACTTTGATAGCATCTCCTACAACAAGGTCAGAATAATCAAATCCTGATTGTCTTGGTGATTTATTCTTCTTTTCTTCTTCTTTCTTTTTTGCTTATCCTGTTTTGTCTTTCGGCGTCAGGTTACGAAGCAATCTCAAGAAGGAACCTGACTGCGTGACTCGTGCACAGTGGCATTGGCCACCTAAGATATTTCTGTAAACCACCTTTTTCATGGTCTGCCTAAGCCTTGAATTCGTTGTATCTAAATAGCATTGCTTGTTGCGTGATGAATCCGTTTTAGTTGCTGCATTTTGATGTAGTCTAATTCTGGTGTTGTTCCCACTAATCTCCTGATGTCATCGTTTCTGATCTTGTCTCTTCTTGTTACACCCAAAAGTGTTCTCAGACATTTAATTTCTACTGTTACAATTTGTCGTTTTTCATTGCCTTTGCCTGGCTTCGTTCGTTCTCAGCAGCTCTGGTTCGCTGGCCCTGACGCCAGCAGTCAGCTATGGGTCACTGACCACTTCAGCTCATGCGCTGCTCGGCATCTTGATCCTGTTTTTCATTTGATGTTAGTGTCTAGTTTTGACATTGATAGCATAGAGTCCAGATGTAAACCGATTTGTCAAAGCTCTTTTGGTAGTTATTGTCATGTACTTGCAATTAAGTATTGGAGCGAATTGTCCAATGATCGGATTGCCTTATTGCATCTTTGTTGGGTTTCCGCTGTAATTCTTATGTCTGCTGATAAGGCGCTCCCAAAGTACGTGCTCAAGATCTAACTTGCTAGAGGAGGGTTGTCAATGGCATATGCCTTGAAAGGAGCGACGGACAATGATATTCGCTGCGTTCTATAATGCGTTTTCTATCAACCTCTAGAGCTTTCTCTCTACGCCATGTCCCACTGTCATATCATATTATGTCCTACAATTCTACCTCATATCCCACATATCATATTATGTCCTACAATTCTACCTCATATCCCACATATCATATTATGTCCTACAATTCTACCTCATGTCCCACATATCATATTATGTCCTACAATTCTACCTCATGTCCCACATATCATATTATGTCCTACAATTCTACCTCATGTCCCACATATTATATTATGTCCTACAATTCTACCTCATGTCCCACATATCATATTATGTCCTACAATTCTACCTCGTGTCCCACATATCATATTATGTCCTACAATTCTATTCCCACATTCACACAAACTAATATTCTGCAGAGTGTTTAGTTACCTTCTGTGTGCGCAAAAAAACCTAAAGTAACAACACTCCATATATGATATAGGAATAAAGTAGTGACGCACAGAAGCAAGGAAGTGATAATAAAACTGCATAAAGCATTAGCTAGACCTAAATTGGAGTACTGTGTTCAGGTGTGGGTTCCTAGCAGTATTATAGAGTAGAGAAAAACATGTCAGAAATGATACAAAGAAGAGCTACAAAACTGATAGTGTGATTCCGTAATGACAGTTATGAGGAAAGACTCAGAAAAACCGGCCTACTGTTCCTAGAAATCAGAATTCGAGGTGATTTAATAATGGTTTTACACAAGCAATTTCAGAGCGGAGGCAGAGGCACTGAGGGCGGCAGTGGAAGAAATGGTGACACACAGTGAAAATGAAAGCCATATAGTCCTGCTTACAGATGCTCTCGCCGTAGTCACAGCGCTAAAAAGCCAGAAAAACACTGAGCTTAATGACTTAAGAGCAGCACTCTGCAAACTGTGCCAGCAGTCCGCACCAAAAAGGGTAGTGGTACAGTGGGTTCCGTCACACTGCAACATCCAAGGCAACGAGGAGGCAGACAGACTGGCAAAAGAAGGTGCAAGACTACCACAAACAGATACTAGTATGACGTACGAAGAGTCAAAACGGCTTATCAAAGCCAGATACATGACCAAATGGGAAACCGAACATACTGGTTACACCAAAAACGATGCCTATTACCAGTTGAACCGAAGAGAGCAGGTCTTTGTCTTCAGACTTCGCACTGGCCACAATAGACTGAGGTACCACCTATTCAACAAATTGAAGATAGGTGGTACCGACGAATGTCCGTGCGGTACTGGTAAAATGACCGCTGAACATCTGTTGCAGAACTGCCCGACATACGAGGATCAGAGAGAGCAGATGTGGCCATCACCAGTGGAACTGCAAGACAAGCTCTATGGCAGTGGCGACAGCCTCAGGATGACCGCCGCTTTTTTCGAAAAAATAATGGTTACTGTCTGACTGCGTACGAAGAAGAAGAAGAAGAAGAAGAAGAAGTAATAATGGTTTATAAAATAATCAACAGAAAGGATCAATTAGAATATACCCAGTTGTTGTCCAAATACAGCCGCCTACAAGAACAAGAGGGCCCAGCTTAAAATTGTTTAAAAATAGGTCTAGATTAGATATTAGAAGATATTTTTTTTAGTCAAACAGTGGTAAATTCTTTGAATGCATTGTCAACAAATTTAGTAAAGGCAGGGTCAGCTAATGCATTGAAAAATAGATTGAAGTTTATGTAAAGTGAAATAAACTGGTTGTATACAGACTCTGTAAAGCCTTCTAAACGAGTATAAAGAAGTTAAGTTAAGTTAAGTTATGTTAGTGGTAGAGTTGAAATTATACTTGGAGCTGAGCTTAGTTGGGGCGTTAATTTGAGTTGTTGAGTTGAGTTGAGTTATGTTAGTGGTAGAGTTGAAGTTAGACTTGGAGCTTAGCTGAGTTGAGGCGTTAATTTGAGTTGTTGAGTTAAGTTGTGTTAGTGGTAGAGTTGAAATTATACTTGGAGCTGAGCTTAGTTGGGGCGTTAATTTGAGTTGTTGAGTTGAGTTGAGTTATGTTAGTGGTAGAGTTGAAGTTAGACTTGGAGCTTAGCTGAGTTGAGGCGTTAATTTCAGTTGTTGAGTTAAGTTATGTTAGTGGTAGAGTTGAAATTGTACTTGGAGCTTAGCTGAGTTGAGGCGTTAATTTGAGATGTTGAGTTGAGTTACGTTGTGTTAGTGGTCGAGTTGAAGTTATACTTGGAGCTGAGCTGAGCTGAGTTGAGGAGTTAATTTGAGTTGTTGAGTTGAGTTGAGTTATGTTAGTGGTATAGTTGAAATTATACTCGGAGCTGAGCTGAGTTGAAGCGTTAATTTGAGATGTTGAGTTGAGTTAAGTTATGTTAGTGGTAGAGTAGAAGTTAGACTTGGAGCCCAGCTGAGTTGAGGAGTTGAGTTGTTGAGTTGAGTTGAGCTGAGTTTAAGTTTAAGTTAAAGTTAAATCCTTACACTGTTGATAGGCAGAAGCAATCAATTCCATGCAAGTTTTACTGCAACCATTTCTCCCTTACATTACGTTAACTCTGTTGATAATGTCTCGTTTTTTTTTGTACAGCAAACCTCTCCTACTGCGTCGTCCTTTAAGCCTTGTGTTAAATTACTTTTTGAGTTGTCCGTTCACGTTATCCATTTAGCGTAATTAGCTTGGATTGTTTTGTATTGCTTTTTTGTTATGTTTGTTATGGCCCTCTTTTTGTTGTTGTTGCGTTTTTTATTCTTTTTACTTGTTGGTGATGATCTGTTGTTGTTGTTGTTGTTATTGTTATCCCATAGCTGCTGAACAAGCCAGCTCTTGGCAGCCCAATGTCATTCTTATATAGATACAGGTCTTCTTCAGTTGTTTCACTGCTTCGTACAGTATGTTGGTAACTGTCGGCAATGCTTGTAAGAATCTTTTTCTCATGACCTCAAGCACCTTGCACGCAATGAGTAGATGTCGAACTGTTTCATCAGGATGAGAGCAATGTCTGCACAAAGGCAGGTGCTGGGGATTGATGCGGTTCAAGTGGCTATTGACTCTGGTATGTCCTGTTCGGAACTGAAAGATGAGACTTTGATCTCTTCTACGTAGTTTATTTATGTCATCGTTACTTTTTGGCTGTGACATTTCGCTAAATTCACTGCGACCTGTTGTTCCCGTCGCCCACCTGTTGTTCCCGTCGCCCACCTGTTGTTCCCGTCGCTCACCTGTTCACCCAGATGTCCAGAGTATTATTCTTAATAATTCGTTTTACTGTGTGGTTACTGCAGGGTCTATCCATTTGTTGTTTCGAGGCTCTTGTTTTTGCCAACCTGTTGGCCATCTCGTTCCCGAGTAGCCCACTATGTCCAGGGATCAAACGCAAGGTAACATGTATCCCGTGGGCAGTGATGATGTTGTTGATCGCCCTCCCCACCAAGAATATCTCCTTTTCTTTGTTTGGGGTGTTCTTCAGCGCCCCCAGAACCGACTTGGAGTCACTAAAAATTACAAAATCCATCGGTAACAATTCGCCCAAGTCAAACTGTTGGTGCAAAATCTTAACTGCTGTTTTTATTGCCTCGGCCTCCGCTTCATCATTTGAAGGGTTTTCGCCGCATGGATCCCAAAACTTTGGTGATGTTCTTGATGTGTGAACTTCTTGATCAAGGCCTTAAGTATTTGAAGAACGTGTATCCTGGTGGACAGGGAGATGGCTTGATAGACGAGGATTACAGCGTGTCAGGGTTGGAAATCACGGACAGAACCAAATCCAGGAGGTGAACCATTCCTGGTAAGACCGCTCCTTCAGTCGATTCTGCTGTAAATTGGTACCTGACGTATGCGTTAGGGAAGATAAAAACAGCAAGGAACGGAACTGGCTACCCCATCTTACAAACTGTAACAAGTTTTTTTTCACAATACAACCACCTACAAGAAGAAGAGGGCATAGCTACAAATTAGCTAAAGAAAGGTCCAGATTAGATAGTAGGATATATTTTTTAGTCAGAGAGTAGTGAATGCTTGGAATACATTGCCACGTTAAGTAGTGGAGGCATGGACAATTCATGCATTTAAGAATAGATTGGATGCGCATAGCTTTTAGAGCAAGGAAATGTAAATGAAACTGGTTGTATACTGACTCTGAAGAAACTTCTAACCCAGTGTAAAGACATTAAGTTAAGTTATACGCTGGCGCTTAGTACATGAAAAGTTATCTTCTTCCCCTACAGCATTTGTTGCCATGTTAATGACCTTAACCCTTAACTAGCTCAAACATCGGTTCAATCTCTTGTTTGTTGCTGTAATTCCTTAAACACACATTTTAACCTGTTGTGGTCTTCAAACACAACTGAAAAACGATTTTAAAACTCATATCCTACGTTGTTGAAATTCCTGATCAGGGAATGGCTGTTCTCAGGATGATGATGGACTTCGCTGGTTCTGAGAAATTTAGGAATGGCCTTCGTTTGTACATTGATAGATACAGATTCAAGAATGCAGACATGGCCCAGCTGTGGGCTGTGTTTACTGAGGTAGGTATCCAGTACATTAATTTCTTCTGTCTCTGTGGAACTAATAGTTAGTTACAACTGCCAGTCAGCCTGATTTACACTCAACAGCTCAAACGTTCTTGTTAGAGTTAAAGTCCTATGTTCTTTTTTGTGTCTTTTTCAGTTACTCAAGTTCTTTTTCTTCTTCTACTTCTTCTTCCTACTTCTTCTTCCTTTTTCTTCCTACTTTCTTCCTGTTTCTTCTTCTTCTTTTATTTGTCTTCTTCTTCTTCCTTCCTTTTATTCTTTTGCTTTTCTTTCTTATTCTTCTTTTTTCTACCTCTTCTTCTTTCTTTTTCTTCTTCTTCTTCTTCTTCTTCTTCTTCTTTTTCTGTTGTGATCAGTTACTCTTTTATTTTTGTGAAAGAACTCAATTTCTTTGCTTCTCTATGCGCTTTTTCATGTTTCCATTATTTTGAGCAGCAAAATTGACCCGCCATGAAGTACATATGTAAATTTAAGGGCAAGCATTGTAAAGGCAAAAAGGGGGAGGGGCATCATTGACACTAAACAACATATGGAGAGATCCAGAAACATCAAGATTCAAAACAAGGTGGAATATTCGGTGGCAGTGTCACGTCTGTGCTGTTGTATGGAGCGGAGGTAGACGGAGGGGTATGCAGCAGGGTGGAGGTAGATGGGTATGCAGCAGGGTGGGGGTAGACGGAGGGGTATGCAGCAGGATGGAGGTAGACGGAGGGGTATGCAGCAGGGTGGAGGTAGACGGAGGGGTATGCAGCAGGGTGGAGGTAGACGGAGGGGTATGCAGCAGGGTGGAGATAGACGGAGGGGTATGTAGCAGGGTGGAGGTAGACGGAGGGGTATGCAGCAGGGTGGAGGTAGATGGGTATGCAGCAGGGTGGGGGTAGACGGAGGGGTATGCAGCAGGATGGAGGTAGACGGAAGGGTATGCAGCAGGGTGGAGGTAGACGGAGGGGTATGCAGCACGGTGGAGGTAGACGGAGGGGTATGTAGCAGGGTGGAGATAGACGGAGGGGTATGTAGCAGGGTGGAGGTAGACGGAGGGGTATGCAGCAGGATGGAGGTAGATGGGTATGCAGCAGGGTGGGGGTAGACGGAGGGGTATGCAGCAGGATGGAGGTAGACGGAGGGGTATGCAGCAGGGTGGAGGTAGACGGAGGGGTATGCAGCAGGGTGGAGGTAGACGGAGGGGTATGCAGCAGGGTGGAGATAGACGGAGGGGTATGTAGCAGGGTGGAGGTAGACGGAGGGGTATGCAGCAGGGTGGAGGTAGACGGAGGGGTATGTAGCAGGGTGGAGGCATGCGGAGGGGTATGCAGCAGGGTGGAGGTAGACGGAGGGGTATGTAGCAGGGTGGAGGTAGACGCAGGGGTATGCAGCAGGGTGGAGGTAGATGGGTATGCAGCAGGGTGGAGGTAGACAGAGGGGTATGCAGCAGGGTGGAGGTAGACGGAGGGGTATGTAGCAGGGTGGAGGTAGACGGAGGGGTATGCAGCAGGGTGGAGGTAGATGGGTATGCAGCAGGGTGGAGGTAGATGGGTATGCAGCAGGGTGGAGGTAGACGGAGGGGTATGCAGCAGGGTGGAGGTAGACGGAGGGGTATGCAGCAGGGTGGAGGTAGACGGAGGGGTATGCAGCCGGACGGAACTAGTGAAACTATATTCGCCGATCATGGGGACGGCGTGGGCTAGTGGTTAAGTGACACGGCTCACAACCAGAAGGTGCTGGGTTCGATCCCCATCACAGCACCGGCCGTTACCCCGAAGAAGCAAACCCTTAGAAAATGCAGGAGGAAGCAGATCCATACATAAAATGCATGCTGAAGTCGGATACACTGGGCCGACAGGCGGAAAATAAAAACCACAGTGTAACGCACACCGCCTTCGGGGAACAGAGAAATAAGGGTAACTAAATTTTAAAAAAAATGTAAAAGTCGCCGATCAGTACTGACCCTCTGATCAGGAAAGAGCTGGCCAATGACAAGCCCAGATTTATCCGCCCAGAACTATCCGCCCAGATCTATCAAACCAAATATATCCGCCCAGATCTATCCGCCCAGATCTTTCAGCCCAGACCTCTACAGCGGAGGGAACTTCTGAGGAAATGAACATCCCCATCGTCCGCTGGTTACTTTGTGATGAATCTACACGACTGGAATGTAAGACCCGTTGTCTACAGACTCTGCAAAGTCTTCTGAGGGTCGCTGTGGTTGAGGGGTCAGGTACTTGCTTCCCAAAGCGATGAACAGAAACGGTAGGCGATCGAATCCCGCAAATGTTATAGTGGCTCCTGGTATCACGGTAGGTGGGACCAGAGTGCCTGCATCCTGAGTTGTCTCCAGTCGTCTTGACTTATCGTTTTGTCACTGGTTCAAGGTAGCTCGGACCAGAGTGTGAAGTTGATGACCAGCGCAGTGTATTACTCACTATAATCCAAATATAGCGCAAGTTAAATTATCAAGACAAAACCGTCTGTTGATGTGGCCATGGCCTCTTTGTGATATACAGACTTGGATGAATTAAAGTATGTTTATCAAAACAAGTACGTGTACATACAATAGCAAAATATGCATTGCAATATTCAAATGCATTACATTAGATAAAATTAGCTGCACAGTTGATACAACATTGTGGGTCTAAGGGTGACCGAAGGGCTGTACTAACTGTTGCATATTGGTGCCCTTTTCACGATTGTATATAAAGGACTACACAAATAATCAATTGATCTATCGAGACATTTAGGAGATACGCTTATGAACAAAAACTGAGAAATTGAGCTGCGTACTGTAAAATCTTAAATTTGATTTCTTTGCAATGATCCTAAAAGATCAATAGAATTGGCCGATGAACAAATGTCTTAATTTCTATGAACTAATTAATATCAATGTTTTAGCGTCATGGATATTCTAATGCTGCATGCGAAAAATCATTTGGGTCTGACATACATTTTAGTAGAAAATGCTTCGGAACTTGTTCATGAATTAAAAGTGTGAATTCCAGGCAAATCCGTGGTTTGGCGGACACATACTGACATCCAAACAGATAAATCAGAATTTGAAAATGAGAATTGTCAGGTCTTAAGTTTACTCGTCACTACTTTATGGCGCAGAAACATGGACACTGAATAGCAAGCTAGAAAAGAGTATTAAAAGCGTTCGAAATGTGGGTATATAGAAGATTGGACCGCATTTCTCGGAAAGAAGAAACAAATCTGGAAGGATTGAAAACGTTGGGGGGGGGGGGGGGTGAAAGATGATTAATGAACGAAATCAGGATTAGACAGTTACGTTAGTTTGGTCATATAACAAGACCTTGTTGAAGACCATACTGGAGGGTAGGGTGGAAGGCAGTCGTTCAAGAGGCAGACAACGTTTTAAGTGGGTGGATAACATTAGGAGAAAACGTCTGTCAGGTTGTACCGTGACGGGGAAAGAGTACATTGGAGAACCATTGCAGCCGAACTTTGATGCGGAGATGGGACTTGAACTCAACTAAACCGACTTCGCACTGGCCACAATAGACTCAGGTACCACCTATTCAACAAATTGAAGATAGGTGGCACCGACGAATGCCCGTGTGGTACCGGGAAAATTACCGCTGAGCATTTGCTGCAAAACTGCCCGACATACGAGGATCAGAGAAAGCAGATGTGGCCATCACCAGTGGCAACACTAGACAAGCTCTATGGCAGTGTCGACAGCCTCAGGATGACGGCTGCTTTTTTCGAAAAAATAATGGTTACTGTCTGACTGCGAACGAAGAAGAAGAAGAAGAAGAACTCAACTGAACCGATAAGAGCGACATGCTTTGATTGATTGATTGATTGATTGATTGATTGATTGAATATTCATCTTCTCATCTGTCTACTGATGTAGTTCAGTTGTGCTTTATGTCGTCTTGATCATCTATACATCTCCACACAAGATGGAAGAGACAAATTGTTCGCCTGCCCGGTGAGCGCTTCGCTGAGCAGCTGTTAAACCCTGGGCGTTGATTCGTAGTCTTCTTTTTCTTCTGCTTTTGTCCTACTTTGCTTTCCAGGAGAAGCGTGGGATGTGTAGATTTCTTGTTATCGTTAAGTGAGAAGTTTGTGTTATCGTTAGGTGTAACTTCCTGAGAGCGTCGGAGACACACTCGATCCACCGACCTGGAGGTCTGCCCCTTGCTCGTGGACCGGAGACCTGCATATGATATGCTCTCGCTGCAGGCTGGTCATAATGCATTCTGACTAAATAACCAAACCACTTGATCTGGTGAGAGTCAATGTATCCACTAACTGGGCTTGTCCCCACTGTCTGCCTCAGCGTGGTGTTGTGGATTCGGTCACGGATTGTCTTTCCGGCTGCACTTCTCACACAGCGCATCTCACAGCTCTGGTTTTACTCTTATGTGTTTCTAGTAAGGAACAAGATGGACATTAGTAACACAGTGTAGGAATAAATCTGGCAAAGATGGCGCCGTAACTGGCTGCGAGTCTACATTTCTCTACTGTTTTGGATCATTTTGAATGACGCCAGAGCACGGATTTGCCTGGAATTCACACTAGTCGACGACTTACACTTGTGTTCACGGATACGTGGAATTGTTTTCCGTCTGGACTTGTTATTTCGTTCTTTTTTTTGTGATTTCTTCCATCCGTTTATCCTGGTCTGGACGCCGGCTGAATGGCGCTACGCTTAAACTAGTTATACCTGTGTCGTATCTCCCGGGTTAGTTCTGCCGGTTCACCTTCACGAATTTGGCGTGTGGGAATTTTAGATGCTACTATGATGAACTAAATACAGCTGGGGAGAGATGCCAGACTCACTCACACGCTGAGTGTTGTCCACACGACCTCTTGTGGTTATCGAAAAGGCACGACAAACTGCGTTAGATGCCTTCCCACCTTTCTACCCTGCGGGTTACATGTTTACGGAAAGGCTTCGGTGGTAACCCTGAGGAAAATTCTGCATTAAGTCGTTTCGATGAATATCTTGCCACTGGCAAAAGGTAGCTTAGGCTCTGTGAGTGAGGTTGACAAAAGGCGCAGTTTCTTCCTCACTTTAATCCAAATCTCCGCGCAAGTCACCAATTTCAGCGGACACAGCAAGAGATACGACTTTCCACACGGCTGAACAAAGAGTGGTCTTCATCACTTGTGATGGACAAACTATCAGCAGGATTAAACAGTGTCTTATCAGCCTCCTCTTAATTGAAAGAATCACTGTAGGTCCTAGTGTGTTTCAAAATCGGTGCAAGTTGATAGTGGATACTGCTCGTCTTCTTGACTTGATTTCGTTCGTTCTCAATCTCCAGCTACCAAACCCTGACACGGGCCTAAGTAGCAGAATGTAGTCCAGAGAACTGAATGCGTTGTGTCGTAGTTTACAGCTTGACTGCGATATTTGCACCTTTCGGACCAACAGATCCGACTTCAGCAAGCCGGGTTAGCATTCCCTCTTCGATCCCTTCTCCTTAGCCAGTCTGATCTGTTGCAGCCTGTTATCCAGGATCACCGCTAGGAGGTATAGAAGGGTCTTGGCAGCTCGTTTCCTGATTTATATATTTAATTTCTTAGTATCTAATCAATAGCTCTTATATTGCTTTCCTTCTATTTACCCTACAGTCTTTCAACAACACTTATGATGTACCAAAGATCATGGATACCTGGACCAGACAGATGGGTTATCCAATGGTCACAGTGGAAGATACGGGTGGTCAGTTCATCCTCCACCAGAAACGTTTTCTGCTCGATCCTAACGCTGTTGGAGTTCCAGAGAAAAAACCAAATCCTTTTGGGTTAGTCACTTCATGATTATAATACGAAAAGTGTATCTGATTCGTCTGACGGGGTCTGTGTGTTTGACAAGGACAAGAATAGCACAGCGAGCGTGTCGTAAGAGGCGACAAACTGTGTGACTATGTGGTTTGTTTAGAGCAGAATAAATGGCGCCTAATAGGTTGCGGGTCTACTTTCCTCTAGTTTTTGAGTATATTTAGATGGACTTGCACATTGGTTTAATCTACCTCAGTTGATCTTGTCCCAACGCAGCGAGTGTATCCCGCTAAACAGGAAATTCACATCCCGGCTACATCTGGGAGATGCGTAGCGCAGTGGTTAGCGCGCTGGCTTGGCATCTGAGTTGTTCTGGCTTCATACCCCAGTTGAAGCGGTAATGTTTTTTTCGGACCGCAACGCCTCCCGGGTCGACCCAGCCTTAAATTGGTACCGGTTCAGTCCGGGAAGTAAAAGTGGTGAGGGAGAGGAGATGGCTACCGCCCTCATATAGCCGAGCCTTTGAAATGTGAGATCGCTAACACCTCACACCCCTACGGCAGTAATGCTATGGGATACTTTACTTTACTTTACTACATCCAATTCACGAGAGAGCTGGAATATGCATATTTGCATCTACTCCTATAAAAGCACAGGTCAATTAAGAACTGAGAAGAATAAGAGAACAAATTATAACATCAATAGGGCCTTTTGAAGACCTTTTGGCAACGATCAAAAGACGTGAACTCTCTTGGTATGGCCACATATCGAGATCAAACGGTCTTGCAAGGGAAGGTGTAAACGGACGAGGAAGAGGCGCCCCAAGAAGAGGTAGAAGGACAAGAAAAAGAAGAAGAAAAAGAAGATGAAGACGAAGAAAAAAAAGATGAAGACGAAGAAAAAGAAGATGAAGAAGAAGACGAAGAAGAAAAGATGAAGAAGAAGAAGAAGAAGAAGAAGAAAGGATGAAGAAGAAGAAGAAGAAGAAGAAAGGATGAAGAAGAAGAAGAAGAAGAAGAAGAAAGGATAAAGAAGAAGAAGAAGAAGAAGAAGAAGAAGAAGAAAGGAAGAAGAAGAAGAAGAAGAAGAAGAAAGGATGAAGAAGAAGAAGAAGAAGAAGAAAGGATGAAGAAGAAGAAGAAGAAGAAGAAGAAGAAGAAGAAGAAGAAGAAGAAGAAGAAGAAAGGAAGAAGAAGAAGAAGAAGAAGAAGAAAGGATGAAGAAGAAGAAGAAGAAGAAGAAGAAGAAGAAGAAGAAGAAGAAGAAGAAGAAGAAAGGAAGAAGAAGAAGAAGAAGAAGAAGAAAGGAAGAAGAAGAAGAAGAAGAAGAAGAAGAAGAAGAAGGAGATGAAGAAAAAGAAGAAGAAGAAGAAGAAGAAGGAGATGAAGAAAAAGAACCATTTATTTGTTCAGTTCACTTAACTGCATTTTACTGGTTTAGAAGGCTCTACAGAGTCTGTATACAACCAGTTTTGTTTTTTCACTCCACGGATACTGAAAATACTGTGACCATTCAATCTATTTTTTAATGCATTAACTGACTCTGCTTCTACTACATCACGTGGCAATGCATTCCAAGAATTCACCACTCTCTGACTAGAAAAATATTTCCTAATATCTAATCTAGACCTGTCTTTAAACAATTGGTAGATGTGCCCTCTTGTTCTTGTAACCGGTTCTACTTTGAAAAACTTGATATATTCTAATTTGTCCTTTCCATTTATTAATTTATACACGTATTAAGCCACCTCGAATTCTTCTTAGTTCTAGCCACTGAAGACCACCTATATTTTTAGTCTTTCCTCATAACTATAATTCTGAAACCCGCGATCATTGTTGTAGTTTTTCTGTGCACCCTTTCCAGCAACTTGTATATCCACTCTATGATATGGACTCCACACCTGAAAAGAGTACTCTAATTTCAGGTCTCACCAATGATTTGAATAGTTTGACGATTACCTCCTTGATCTTATGTGAAATGTGTCTTTTTATCATGTGTCTTTTTATCACGACCTTTTTTCCCACTCAACCTTACATCTTTTTGGCGCACCCTAATAATGCGATTACATGCCGTGGTGATTGATGTATCTAAATATAACCGTAATAGACACTAGGCAGTAAGGCTAGTTCACCTTGTTAGGAACGAGCCTGGTTAATATTACCTTGTCTTTGTTGACTCTACTTTCCCACGTAAACATGCTAATAACGTATTTGAATATTGTCACTGCCTTAAGAACACGCATCGTCTCGTCTCATCTCACCTCATCTCATCTCATCTCACATCATCTCATGTCACATCATCTCATGTCACATCATCTCATCTCACATCATCTCATCTCACATCATCTCATCTCACATCATCTCATGTCACATCATCTCATCTCATCTCATCTCACATCATCTCATCTCACATAATCCCATCTCACATCATCTAATCTCATCTCATCTCATCTCACATCCCATCATCTCATCTCACATCATCTAATCTCACATCGTCTCATCGCATCTCACATCATATCTCATCTCACATCATCTCATCTCATCTCACAACATCTCATCTCATCTCACATCATCTCATCTCATCTCACATCATCACATCTCATCTCATATCATCTCATCTCATCTCACATCATCTCATCTCATCTCACAACATCACATCTCATCTCATATCATCTCATCTCATCTCACATCATCTCATCTCATCTCACATCATCTCATCCCATCTCATATCACATCATCACATCTCATCTCATATCATCTCATCTCATCTCACATCATCTCATCTCATCTCACAACATCTCATCTCATCTCACATCATCTCATCTCATCTCACATCATCACATCTCATCTCATATCATCTCATCTCATCTCACATCATCACATCTCATCTCATATCATCTCATCCCATCTCATATCACATCATCACATCTCATCACATCTCATCTCATCTCACATCATCTAATCTCACATCGTCTCATCGCATCTCACATCATCTCATCTCATCTCATATTATCTAATCAGCAATTTCAGAGCGGAGGAAGAGGAATTGAAGTCATTAGCCTTTTTCACTACCACCTGGACTTGCTCTCGAACATTTGCTGTATGATCTACTAGGTCTCTTTTTTTTGTATTGTCTTAATACAGCTCGTGCCATCTCCGCATCGAAAGTGGCTGCAATGGATCTCTAGTGTAATCTATCTCTTGCCATAATGATGCAATCTGAGAACCTTTTTCCAGTCCATCTCCTGATGTTATCCAATCACTTGTAACAGTGTCTGCCTCTTGGACGACTGCCTTCCACCCTACCCTCTTCAACAAGTCTTGCTATGTGGGAAACAAATCCTAACCGACTAACCCTGATTTCGGTCATTACTCCTCTTTTCACACCTAACCTTTTCAATACCTCCACTTGTATTTTCTTCCCTTTCCACGAAATGCGATCCAATCTTCTATATTTATTTAATCATACCATTTTTTATGTGAAATCTCCCCGTTGAAATTACTTCCCCTTTTTCCTTTACAGATACAAGTGGTACATTCCCTTTACATACATCACACAGGATTCTCAAGGAGACAAGAAGACAGTTTGGCTAAACCTTGACACAGGTAGATCCGAGAGATGCTTAAGAAAGATCTTTTAAACATTTCCACATTACTTGCTATTACGATGGGAGTAGAAATATAATTGTATTATTTTTATACTAACAGAAAATGTCACATGAAGGGTATTCTTTTACGATTACCCTTATATCTATGTTCTCTCAAGACCGTTGTGCCTCATTATATGTGACCAAAGCTTTTAAAGCAGGGTAATGCAAATGTGACTGATTGTCTACAGACTCTGATGAGTCTTCAAAACCAGTAAAAAATGTTAAGTTAAGTTAAGAAGGAAAAAAAAGGGTTGCGTTGTGGTTACAGGTCTAGCTAACAAAACAAGCTTGCGTGTGACGGATTCGAGTACCCGTAAGACCGTACCCCTATGGAATCGCAACCAATTAAAGCAATTCGTTCTACATTCCGATGTATTGGGCAGCAATGTGTAGGTGCATAGTACATAGTACAGCGCTCTCTACCTTAGAAAAAAAAGCCACATTTTTCTTCTTCGTTAGTTCTCAAAGTCCAACTGCCTTCCCTGGAAAGGGCTTTGCAAGTAGCAGGATGCTGTCGGGGGAACATAATGTGCTGTGTCGCAGTTTACAGCTTGACTGTAATATTTACACCTTTCTGTTCGATATATCCAACTCCAGCAGGCATTTTTTAGTACCGAGTTAACCTTCTTTCTTTGATCCCTTCTCCTGCCCAGATGCAACCTGTTAACATGGATCACAGCGCGGAGGTGTAGAGGGATCCTTGTGGCTATGGGTCGCTGGCCCTGACTCTAGCAGTCAGCTATGGGTCGCTGGCCCTGACGCTAGCAGTCAACTATGGGTCGCTGGCCCTGACGCTAGCAGTCAGGTATGGGTCGCTGGCCCTGACTCTAGCAGTCAGCTATGGGTCGCTGGCCCTGACGCTAGCAGCCAGCTATGGGTCGCTGGCCCTGACGCTAGCAGTCAGCTATGGGTCGCTGGCCCTGACTCTAGCAGTCAGCTCTGGGTCGCTGGCCCTGACGCTAGCAGTCAGCTATGGGTCGCTGGCCCTGACTCTAGCAGTCAGCTCTGGTTTGCTGGCCCTGGCGCTAGCAGTCAGCTATGGGTCGCTGGCCCTACCTCTAGCAGTCAGCTATGGTTCGCTGGCCCTGACGCTAGCAGTCAGCTCTGGTTCGCTGGCCCTGACTCTAGCAGTCAGCACTGGTTCGCTGGCCCTGACGCTAGCAGTCAGCTATGGGTTGCTGACTGCAGCTAATGCACTTCTCAGCATCTTGATCTCAAACAAGGGGAATGACAAATAATTATTTTCTGACTGATCGCCAGACGCATTGCAGTCTTACAGAAACTCAGGGTTGCGTTATTTCCCAGCACAGATAAAGTAGGTGTCAGAAGGCATCTGTCGTGACTTATCAGTTGTCACCACTGCTCAGACACCCGAGCAGTGGATAATCAGTGTAATTATGCCGACTCTGTGCTAACAGTGCCAAACATGGCCCCCGTCCAAGGCGCGTAATAACTGTATTTCCACGTGTGAAATGAAGTGTTTACAGAAGGTCATCGGTGTTACTAGGACAACCAGAATGAGAAACGAAGACATTCGAAGTATGGTTGGCACTACGTCTTGTGCCGAATACATTTCCAATGAAAAAATAAGTTGGTTTGGTCATATCATAAAAATGCATCCTCGTCAACTTCCACTGGTGACTTACACGGCTGGTAGATCTGGATACAGAGCAAGGGGGCGGCCGCGAGGCAGGTGTATAGATGCCATTACAGTGATTGTGCAGCGACACGGGCTCAACATGACCGACGCAACGCACTTGGCGCAAGACAGAAGTCTTAAGCTCTCAACGTCGCTCAACGACATAAGTGGAATGAAAACTAACCAACAAACTAACTTACTATCTAGCAAGCTAGCTAGCTGGATTACTATCTAACTAACTAGCTAACTAATTTGCTAACTTGTACTCACTCACTCATTCATTCACTCACTAACTAACTAATCAACCGACCAAACAACCAACCAACCCATTCACCCATCCACCCGCTTATTCATTCACTAACTGATTAACTGACTGCCTCAATCACTCAATAACTAAGTAATACATTCACTCACGCACAAACTTACGGAATCGCTAACTCATTCACTCACAAACATATAAACTAATTCAAACATATCATAATGAGATTGTTTTCCCCTTTTCAGCTACAGTTCCAAAACCTGCCAATGGCTGGTTGCTAGGCAACTATCACGTTGTGGGTTTTTTCCGTGTGATGTACGACCGGAACATGTGGTCCATGTTGGCTGATCAGCTGATGAGAAATCACACGGTAGGTTACACTAAATGAACCCTCTTTGCTACCATGATCTCCTTCATCAACCTCACGAAAGAAAGATCAAAGCATCATTTGCCGGCTAGGCAAAACACACTCATAAGAGAATGTCAGCCACGGTCAGGACCCTCACCTGACCTTCTCGATGGTCGTACTGGAAACGGGATGTTGTCGAGGACAACAGTCTGGCTAACAAGGTGAGGTTCGACGTGATCCCCGTAGTAGTGAACGACACGCAGATGAAGCCAAGCATAGCACAATCGCCTAGAGGATCCCGGTCCACCTTCATCAGCACGCTCGGGATGTGAGGAAATCTACTACAACTCGCCACTTAACGTCATTCTTAGGGCGCACAAAAGGGTAAACCTTCTCATTGTGGGCATTCAACAACAACAACAACAGCAACAACAACAACAACAACAACAACAACAGCAACAGTCACTTCAACAGAATCCAATTGGTTTTTAAAATAGATAAATATACAGTCATCCACGTGGGTAGATCCAATATGGAACATAATTACAGAATGGGCGAGAATAATATTAGAATGATAAAAAAGGAAAGGGACCTAGGGGTTATAATAGATCATACAGGTGCAGTGAGTTAGCAAGTCCAGGTAGCAGTGAAGAAGACAAATGCAATGTAAGGTATGATAAAAAGAAAAATTAAACTTAAACTGAATAACCCCCCTTCACCTGCCTAGACTTCATTACTTCTTCCTCGAATATCCTTTTATGAAAATCTCGAATTCTATATGCATAATGCATGTATGTATATGTATGTATTATGTATGTATTATATGTATGTACATGACACTGCTACTTGTTTTTTTGTCAATATTCATCTGCAGGTCATTCCTGAAGCAAATAGGGCAGGACTCATTGGTGATGCCTTCGCTTTTGCCAGGTATGAACGGATCACGTGATAGAATTACGTATGTATGAAAGGTATCAATGTTGGCTAAACTATTAACAAGGTTAAAGAGTAGATTGACACGAGAGCGATACCTGATGTTCATACAGATTGATTGAAGAATAGGTCTTTTTAGGAATGAATACATAGTCCCGGACTCATTATATCTTCTTCGCTTTTAACACCTTGACGGCCATTGTCAACCAACCAATCCTCTCGTTTACCCATTATCACCTAGGGGTATTTAAGCCAACCAACCAACCCTCTCACTTCACCCTTATCACCTTGGAGCACATAGACCATCAACTAACCCTCTCACTTCACCCTTATCACCTTGGAGCACATAGACCATCAACTAACCCTCTCACTTCACCCTTATCACCTTGGAGCACATAGACCATCAACTAACCCTCTCACTTCACCCTTATCACCTTGGGGCACATAGACCATCAACTAACCCTCTCACTTCACCCTTATCACCTTGGGGCACATAGACCATCAACTAACCCTCTCACTTCACCCTTATCACCTTGGGGTACATAGACCATCAACTAACCCTCTCACTTCACCCTTATCACCTTGGGGCACATAGACCATCAGGTATACATTGATACATATTATGGTCACAGCTAGAGGATCTGAACTTTGCAGACGACTTGGTACTTCTATCACACAGCCATGGTCAAATGCAAGAAACGCTCAATAAGGCGAGAGGGCATTCACAGAAATTGTGACTAAATATTAAGATGAAGAAAACCAAGCTATTAAAAATCAACATTATAAGCAACGAGCCAGTCATGCTTAGAGCTTAGGTGGACATCTTCACATATTTGGGCGGCACCATTGATACTTCAGTTGGATGAGGAGGGCACCAAGACAGATGTAAGGGATAGAATTGAAAAGACAAGGACAGCAGATGTGTTACTGGATAATATATGGATATATGGAAATCCAGGGATATAATGAAGATTAATACCAGGTTGCACGTAGCAAGTCTTTTACAAAACATTGCCTCTCACAACCTATTTGGCTGTTTTAAGTTTCCTGTCAAGTGTGCAGTACGGTAGGTTGACATTACTTTCCGTACGTGGAGGAGCATTCGACCGAGAAAAAAACCCAGTGTCCCGCCGAACTGGACACAAGTGGGAATCGAACACGGAACGTTAAGATTTTGAAAACCGAGCGAGTTTAACCCCTGGCAACACAGGTAAAGATTATTTAACTCCAGTGTCAAGTCGGGACTTCTGGACGGAGCAGAAACTTGGAGAACAACAAAGGCAATTCAGAGGAAATTCCAGTCGTTCGGAAATAAATGTCTACGGATGGTAAAGGCTGGCGAGACATGAAGAGGAACGAAGCCAACAATTATCAGTGGTGCAACAGATCAAACGTAGGAAATGGAGTTAGATAGGACATACGCTACGGAAATAACAATCAAACGTGGCCAGACAGGCCCTGAAATGGAATACATATGGTATAGGGAGACCAAGAAGTTTACGAGGAAAGACTGAAAATAAACTACTGTCCCTGGACTTTAACTTGGGAGAGGCAGTAAAGGCAGCTGAAAAACAAACTTACTGGATGAGGGTTGTCAATGAATGACCTTTGCACAAAAAGGAGCCACGGGCACTGATGATATGTTCTACATTGCTGCTGTTGTTGTTGTATGTCCACATAGGATTACTCTTTTGTGCGCCCTTAAAAGATCGTTAAGTGGCCGGTTGTCGTAGCTTTTTTCACATCCCGAGCGCGCTGATGAAGGTGGACCGGTGTCCTCCTCGTGGTTCGGCTATGCTTGACTTCATCTGCGTGTCACTCAATACTACAGGGATCATGTCGATCTCTCACTTCACTAGCCAGACTCCCATGACAACAGCCAGGAAGGGCTACGAGGAAGCCGAGGTGAGGGTCTTGGCCAGTATGTTGGGCCTGACCCTGACTAACATGTCTGATCAGTATATTGTGCCTGGCCCTGACTAACATGACTGATCAGTATGTTGTGCCTGACCCTGACTAACATGTCTGATCAGTATATTGTGCCTGACCCTGACTAACATGTCTGATCAGTATATTGTGCCTGACCCTGACTAACATGACTGATCAGTATATTGTGCCTCACCAGACGTTAGTCTTCCTCCCCATTTGTTCTACTTAGAACTGATGATTTATTGATTGATTGATTGTAATGTATACCTCGTATGACGTTATCAGGGCTAATCTTCTGGATTACGACGTGGCCCTCAATGTGACGCGGTATTTGAAAAAAGAGCTGAGTTACATCCCTTGGCAGGCTTTTGTACATTCGATCGATTTCATCAAGGGCATGCTGGCCAACAGAGCGGCCTATGTTCAGTTACAGGTAAGTTAGGCTGGTCGATTATTGGACAGTTTGATACACATGTTGTTATTTACAGTTTCTCGTTCCGAGTCTTGATACTGGTTTTTTTTTAAACACACAAAAAAACAGTCTGTTTACAACCACTATCTTGGGGGCTGGTTTTTACCGATTTGCGAGTCTGTCTTAATAGACTCAAACACTAGAGCTAAGTAGACCCGCAGTCAGTTAGGCGCCGTCTATAGCTGCTCTTAACAAACCACCTGGGGAAAGGTACAAATAACTTGGGTAGGTTTTTTATTTGAACTTTGTCCGGACAGCGGCCGTTAAGCCTACTCTTTTCGATTTCCAACTGTCAAGGAATTTTTAACATGCTCGATACGGATCACGGGAGTCCGATCTCACTACCCAGAGATCAGGAGAATTTTTACTAGAAGATCAATGAGAAAAAAATCCTGGTCTCCACTGTGATTCGAACACCCGACTTATAGGACCCGAGGCGGACACCTTACCTTGAGACCACTGAGTCCCCCATGATGTTTATTTGTAAGTGGGCTACATGGGCTCTTATTCTCATCCCGAGGCATACTTGAGATGGTGTACCGGGGTTCTCAAGACTGTAGTGCAATGCGAGGCTAATCAGCTTGCCAACGAATATGGGGATTGTTGTGACAATACCCACCTCGCTGGCCAGAGTGGTGCAACATAGATTGTTTTCAGGAGCACGGACGGAGTTGGAGGTCTCGTTGTATGTTTCACCTGATCCTGATTTCTCTTGTCTCCTTTGGGACATTTTAATATACAAGTTGGTAAACAGGCAGAACTACAAGGACCGTGTTAATGTGTTACGGTTGTGGAGACAGACAGTCAGACAGACAGAGGGACAGACGGACGGACGGACAGATATACGGACAAACTCTCGGACAGAATGGATGAATGGATGGAGGGGATTTTGGGAAGGTGGGTGTCTGAGTGAGTGTTTGGGTAGATGGATGATGTTGATGGCTCTACCTGATTGTTGAATGGGTCCATGCCTTCACTGGACAATGGATGGGCGGACGGGCGGACGAGTGGGCGGGCAGGCAGGCAGCTAGAAAGACAGAGAGACAGACATATATACGGGTGAATGGATGGTTGGATGGATGGATGGATGATGACCAGACGGACGGACGGATGGATGGACGGATGTACGGAGGAATGGATGGATAGATAGATAGATAGATAGATAGATAGATAGATGGATGGATTGATGGATGGATGGATGGATTGATGGATGGATGGATGGATAGATAGATAGATAGATAGATTGATAGGTAGATAGATAGATAGATAGATAGATAGATAGATAGATAGATAGATAGATAGATAGATAGATAGATAGATAGATAGATAGATAGATAGATAGATAGATAGATAGATAGATAGACACACAGGCAGGCAGGCATGCAGACAGCCAGACAGGCAGATAGACGGGTGGATGGATAGATGGATGGATGGATGATAGATAGACGGACGGACGGACGGATAAACAGACATACAAATATAGATAAAGATAAACAGATCGACGGCCGGACGGACGGATGTACGGAATAATGGATGGATGGATGGATAGATGGATGGATGGATGGATGGATAGATAGATGGATGGATAGGTAGATGGACAGATAGATAGTTAGATGGATAGATAAGTAGATAGAGAGACAGACAGACGGACAGATAGACAGATAGACAGACAGACAGAAAGACAGATATATGTGACCAAGGGAAATAATCGGCGTTTGTTGCAATCTGTTCTGTGAGTACAGCTAAGAGATTTGACCATGTTCCATTACAATTAATTGTGATGTTTCTTCTACCAGCATTACGTCCAAGAACTGGTTGCGCCTGTGTTTGATATTGTGTCTGCGTCGGACAAGGGGGAACTGCCTGAAAGGTATGGCTTGTGCAAGTCTTCCTCCAATACATGTGAGGTCATGTGAATGTAATCCCTTATCAGGCGTATTAAAAGATTTACATATCTAACTCGTAGGCTCTTAGCTACTTGTATCCCACAGATACCTTTTGACAATCGATGATGACCACATCGTTAGACGGTTTTGTCTTGATGATGTAACTTGCCCTGTATTTGGATTATGGTGAGAAAGAGACTACGCTGGTGATCAACCCCACGCTCTGGTCCTGCGCCACCTTAGACCAGTAAAAGTAAAGTAACCCATAGCATTACTGCCGTAGGGGTGTGAGGTGTTAGCGATCTCACATTTCAAAGGCTCGGCTATATGAGGGCGGTAGCCATCTCCTCTCCCTCGCCGCTTTTACTTCCCGGATTGAACCGGTACCCATTTAAGGCTGGGTCGACCCGGGATCCGTTGTGGTCTGACAAAACATTACCGCCTCAATTTGGGGAATGAACTCAGGACCACTTAGATGCAAAGCCAGCGCACTGACCAGTGGCAAGACATAAGTCAAGACGACTGGAGGCACTCTGGTCTTGCCTCCCCTGAGACTATGGGGGTAACTTGAAACTTGCGGGATTCGATCGCCAACCGTTTCCGTTCATCGCTTTGATTGGCGAGTGTCTTAACTCTCAACCTATTGGCAGTATTGCGAAACTGGTGGATCGTTATAGAATCCACTGATACTTTTGTCAGTCTAGTGAAAGACATGGACCACTTGATGGTCTGGAGTCGAAACTTGAACTCTGTTGAAAAAGGACATTTCAAGACTTGAGTCCTTTCACATGCGCAATCAGGGGCATATTCTTGGAATTCTTTGGTACGATCTCGTACAAAATGTAAAGGTTTCTACTATGACTAACCTTCCAACTGTATCAAAAGTCCTGGACCGTCGCCGCCTTTCCCTGTTTGGACATGTTGTCCGACTAGATCAGGAAGTTCCAGTTCACCAGATCCTTCTCAAGGCAGTTCAAAGTGCTAAGGGTATCCAACCAGGGAGAGGCCGTCCACGAAACAAGTGGCTTCAATAGATACCAACTTTCCTCCCTGCCCCTGCTGCAGACGAGGGCTGGCAGAGCTTTGACTGTTCATGGTGTTGTTCGGTCGACGCAAAGGGCATCAGATGTCTAGGAGAATGTTTATTTATGGTCTGGAGAAATCTGTGGATCCATTTAAGGACGTGGCGATTTATATTAACCTCTTTAACAGTCTAGTGTAATCCATCAACCACTTTGGTAGTATTGAGAAAGTCGTCAACTGGTGAAGGTTGTGGACCCATGTGATAGTCTAGTGAAGGTTGTGGACCCATCGAATAGTCTAGTGAAGGTTGTGGACCCATCTAATAGTCTAGTGAAGGGTGTCGACCCATCTAGTAGTCTAGTGACGGTTGTCGACTCATCTAATAGTCTAGTGAAGGTTGTGGACCCATCTAATAGTCTAGCGAAGGTTGTGGACCCATCTAATAGTCTAGTGCAGGTTGTGGACCCAACTAATAGTCTAGTGAAGGATGTGGACCCATCTAATAGTATAGTGAAAGTTGTGGACCCATCTAGTATTCTAGTGAAGGGTGTCGACCCATCTAATAGTCTAGTGAAGGTTGTGGACCCATCTAATAGTCTAGTGAAGGTTGTGGACCCATCTAATAGTCTAGTGAAGGTTGTGGACCCATCCATTAATAATCTAGTGAAGGTTGTGGACCCATCCATTAATAATCTAGTGAAGGTTGTGGACCCATCTAGTAGTCTAGTGAAGGTTGTCGACCCATCTAATAGTCTAGTGAAGGTTGTGGACCCATCTAATAGTCTAGTGAAGGTTGTGGACCCATCTAATAGTCTAGTGAAGGTTGTGGACCCATCTAATAGTCTAGTGAAGGTCGCAGACCCATGTGATAGTCTAGTGAAGGTCGCAGACCCACGTGATAGTCTAGTGAAAGTCGCAGACTCATGTGATAGTCTAGTGAAGGTCGCAGACCCATGTGATATTCTAGTGAAGGTCGCAGACCCATGTGATAGTGTGGTGAAGGTCGCAGACCCATGTGATAGTCTAGTGAAGGTCGCAGACCCATGTGATAGTCTAGTGAAGGTCGCAGACTCATGTGATAGTTTAGTGAAGGTCGCAGACTCATGTGATAATCTAGTGAAGGTCGCAGACCCATGTGATAGTCTAGTGAAGGTCGCAGACCCATGTGATAGTGTGGTGAAGACCATAGACTATAGACACATTTGGCGGGGCCGAAGATCCAACTGTGAATGAGCTGGCAGCTGCCAACGTCACATATCTGGGTCAGGGTCAGCAAACAAGAGCTTCTTCTTCTTCTTCTTGAAGCTTGGAGTATGTCTACATCTTCAAAGGTGTCTCTTTTATGAACCTCACTGTCTTCTGCCGCTTGGAGTATGTCTACATCTGTAAAGTTGTCTCTTGTATGAACCTCACTGTCTTCTGCCGCTTGGAGTATGTCTACATCTGTAAAGTTGTCTCTTGTATGAACCTCACTGTCTTCTGCCGCTTGGAGTATGTCTACATCTGTAAAGTTGTCTCTTGTATGAACCTCACTGTCTTCTGCCGCTTGGAGTATGTCTACATCTGTAAAGTTGTCTCTTGTATGAACCTCACTGTCTTCTGCCGCTTGGAGTATGTCTACATCTGTAAAGTTTTCTCTTGTATGAACCGTTGCTGTCTTCTGCAGTTCACACATAGGTCCATACAGTTTACCTTCCATTGTTGTTTCTCTTGGCCAGTATGTCCGTCTCAGCATCCCACTCTCTGGGCAGTCCTGAAGTATTTGCTCCGCAGTCTGGGGTGCCTGTCCACATGTACACATACTTGAGCTGCTAATCCTAAATTTTGTGTACATGTGGCTGCAGAGTCGGATGTGTCCTGTTCTGAGACGCGGTATGACAATCTGCTCTTGCCTACTTGTATTATGATAGTCATCTTGTATTTATGTTGAAAGTTCTCTCATTGATTTAATCATCTTTTTCTTTTGATGGTATGTAACTGGTACATCTGGTTGCCGGTCTGCTTGGAGTACTGATTTTGCATCTGTCAGAAATACCACAAAATACGGGCCAAGGTTGATGTTCAGCAATTTTTCCTTCCCCAATTTCATCGCTTGTATCTCTGCATCGTAATTATGGCAGAATCTCCCTGTTGGTGCTACAACTGTTTCCATGGTGTTATTATCTATTTACACTGCTGCTCCTCCATTCTTTACTGCATTCTGTGCTGACCTATTTGTGTATACTCGGAGAACAAGAGCCGACCAAGACCCTACTCTGACTCCAACTGGCGGCCATGGAAACAAGATGCAATCGTGTTGTCTCTATAGCGTTTCTTCTGCTCTCCTGGTGAACGTCTGCCTGTTTTGAGCTTACCATATAACAGCTGCTTGGGGATGGGCTCATCTGGCACGCGCTCATCTGGCACGCGCTCATATGGCATGCGCTCATTTGGCAAGCGCTCATCTGACATGCCCTCATCTGACATGCCATCATCTGACATGCCCTCATCTGACATGCCATCATCTGACATGCCCTCATCTGACATGCCATCATCTGACATGCCCTCATCTGACATGCCATCATCTGACATGCCCTCATCTGACATGCTAACAAATCCCGTCCACCGTATCTGAGCCAATCTAGAAATGTAAGTATTTCTAATAATTTCAGAGTTAGACACTTTGTCTTGCCACTTCATCCTGAGCAGCCTACGCAGAAATCTCAAGTGAAATCACTATCAACATAAATATAAAAACAGTGATAAACAAGGCTATCTAGTAGTACTAAGGCTTCCTGGCTTATTCGTAATAGAAAGAAATGCTTGCCCTTGTATTGCCAATCATTGAAATATCATGTGTGAAAACAATGTTCCTTAATGCTAACAGATATCTTCGGCGCGTGATCCTATCAATGGCATGTGATATCGGAATGGAGAAAGCTGTCACCTACGCTAGATCAATGTTTCATAACTGGATGAAACACGACAACAGGTTTGGAAATTATTGACTTTTTTGTGTTTTAGAATATTTGTTCAATATTGTAAACTCTGTTACAGGAGGTAGCTTCGACTTTAAAATAGTAAGCCATTGGTTGCATGAAGAGGTTTATTTATGTACGATAAATAACTATATATATATATATATATATATATATATATATATATATATATATATGCATATGTATATGTGATGTTTGTCTATCACGTGCGACGAAGTCCACTCTATTTTTTCTGCCGTCTGGACAGTCATTTCTCTTGCTGTGTCCGCTGAAATGAGCGACTTGCGTGATGATTTGGATTAAAGTGAGGAAGAAACTTCCGCTTTTGTCAACCTCACTCTCTGGTATTGAGCTACCTTTGGCCAGTGGCAAGATTTGTATCAAGACGACTGGAGATAGCCCTGGATGCAAATTTGTTCTCAGGGTTTACTCCCGAAGCTTTTCCCGGAAACAGGTATCCCGGAAGGCAGCGGAGGAGGATGCCATATTTTGTTGTGTGTCGTGCCTTTCCCATAACCGCAAGATGTCGTATGGACATCACTCAGCATGTGAATTATGTGTTGGACATCTTTCCCGAACCGTGTTCTAGTCTATTAAAGTCGTGCCTGAAGTTCACAGTCACGCCAAAACCGACGCTGTTTGCAGCTAGGAGAAAGAGCATAAATCTGGTGAAGTTCAGCCGTGTGATCTAGATCGTCATAAATACGACACAGGTTTAACGGTAGTGCTTCTTCTTCTTCTGCGATCGTTCTCAATCTCCCGCTACCAAGCCCTGTACAGGTCTTCGCAAGTAGCAGGATGTAGTGCAGAGAAGGAATGCATTGTATCGATAGTTTACAGCTTGGCTGCGATATTTGCATCTTTCGTTCTGACACATCCGTCTTCGGCGAAACTGTAGTGCTAATTCATATAGCAGTTGTCCAGGCCTGGATAATCAGATGGAGAAAAACATACCAAAAAAACGAACGAATGAACCAGTTCAAATGGAAAACAACGACGTTTCCGTGAACACAAGTGTAAGTCGTCCATTAGTGTGAGTTCCAGGCAAATTCCTGGCATGGCGGACACATACTGACATCCAAACAGATAAATCAGAATTTAAAGATGAGAATTGTGTTATGAATACTCGTCACTACTTTATAGCGCAGAAACATGGACAATGAATAACAAGTTGGAAAAGAGTATTGAAGCGTTCGAAATGTTGGTATATAGAAGACTGGGTCGCCTTTCTTGGAAAGGGAAACAAATGCGGATATATTGGAAAAGCTGGGGATGAAAAGAGAATTAATGACCGAAATCAGGTTAGACAGTTACGTTATTTTGGTCATAAAACACGACATGCCTTCTTGTTGAAGACCATACTGGAGGGTGTGGTGGAAGGCAGGCGTTCAAGGGGAAGAAAACATGTTAAGTTAGTGGATACCATCACGACTAGAAATAGCCTCTCAGATTGCATCACTACGGCAAGATATAGAGTACACTGAAGATCCATTGTAGCCGACCTTCAATGCGGAGAAGGCACGTGAACTGAACTCAATCGATAAGAGTGACGGCGTTGATTGATTAATTGATTGATTGATTGATTGATTGATTTAATATGCATCATCTGACATGTCAACTGATGGAGTTCAATTGTACGTCATGTCATCATGAGCATCCATACATTGGCATAACAAGTCGTCGACAAGTGAGAATTCCAGGCAAATCCGTAGTTTGGTGGCATCCGTAATAAACAAAAACACCAGAGAAATATATATATGGGGATTCCGTGGCGAAGTGGATAAGCCGTCGGCCTTGTGATCAGGTGGTGTGGGTTCGACTCCGGACTACCCCTTCTTTTTCACGGGTGCTTGATGCGGAGTCCCCTGCATCTCGTAGTCGCCCCCTAGTAGTCTTGTCCGTGACTTGCCACTGCGGTCGGGCGGCTCGAGACGAGAGAGTGAGAATAAAAAGTAGCGCAGTTAATCCTTACTAAAAATAGAGATAGCAAAATAAATTATGCCATCATCGTCGACGACGAATGCCGGCCTTTGCTTTTGCAAAATATACATAGTTATATACACAGGGATCAGTCGATAAATAGCATTAATGTTATTATAAAGTGCATGAAACAGTCTTTACAACAAAAAATCATGGCTCCTTATCAATTCCCAATGTAGGGGCCGTGATAATTGACCAGTATGCCCAATGTGTAATATAACGTACAACATGGCCGCTCCACTGTAGACATGGGTCGGGAAAGAACGAGTCGTTAATTGTTTACTGTTGTCAGAGGGTGTGAAACCTTCTTAGATCTGGAAAAGAATCAAGGTTCACTAGAGAAACATTTTTTTTCTCGTTTTTTTGTTGTGCGTTCACCTTATTTCTTTATTCCCCAAAGGCGGTGTGCGTTGCACTGTGGTTCTTATTTTGCGCTTATCGGCCCATTGCATCCGATTTAATCAAGCATTTTATGTAAGGGTCTGCTTCCTCCTGTATTTTCTAAGGGTTTGCTTCCCCGTGGTAGCGGCCGGTGCTGTGATGGGGATCGAACCCAGCATCTTCGGGTTGAGAGCCGTGTCACTTAACCACTAGCCCACGCCGTCCCCTAGACAGTTGAGTCAGAGATGAGTGTATAAATCTCCAGCTTGCTCCAGAGTCATGCCTAAACATTCCTTGATATCTTGGTGCCATTACCTTCTTTGTCTGCCTCTGTTTATCTTGCCCAGCACATATCTTTCATTAAAAAGTAAAGGTCAGTCTCATTGCAACAACTGCCGTCAGGGATGAAGATAACACTTCATGTGCTAAGCCTGCAACCTATATGAGGTACGGTGGCCAGTTGCCTTCCTTGCTGTTTTTACCTTCCCTAGTTCATGCGTCAGGTACATATATACAGCTGGGTCGACTGGAGGAGCTGTCGTACCAGGCACGAACCACGGCCCTGATTTTGTTTCTGTCCGCCTGTAAATTCAGCCTCTGGCATGCTGTAATCCAGTCTAGTAAGTCAGCTAACTATCGACTTGGCTAAACGCTCCACCTTCTCTGAAGACCATTGTGTCTTTTGGTCTGGCCAAAGCATTTCAATTTTCGGGTCTTGATGGAATTGATGAACCAGTTCTTCTCTTTGCCAAACTTTTGTTGAATGTTGGTATTTTTCATTTTTTTCGATATACGGTATTCTGAGGACCTTTCTATAACATTTAGACTCGAAAGACTGGATCCTTTTCCTTGAGGTTTTGGGTAACTGTCCATGTTTCGCAGCAGTATGCTGCCAGGGGAAACAACACAGGTTCTCAACATTTTATCTTTAGTTCTTAGTCGGCCTGTACTTCTACTGGGGCAGATGCCGCTGCGCAGGTCCCGGGAGAAGGGTTTCCTGCTTAGTGGGCTAGGCTCGAGCAGCTTAATAGTCCGCTGTGTTAGGACTAGCGCTTCAGGAGGGTGGTTAACCGATGTTCAAGTCCATCTTAATAGATTCAAATACTAGAGTAAAGTAGACCCACAGCCTGTTAGGCGCTTTCTATGCTGTTTTTAGCAAACCCCCATAACCATGCGGGTGTTATGCCATGTCACACAGTTAGTCGCCTCTAACGACACGCTCTCTGTGAAGCAGTGGTCCCATTCTTGTCCTTGTCATACACAGACTCCAGCAGACCACTCGAGTTTTGGGTTAGTTTCTTGATATTCTGCAATAGTTTACTCAGGTGGTGTAGCCTCTGCATTGCCATCAAAATAAGTTCTAAGAAGACATAATGACTGCTCCATCTGTTCGTTTCACAGACTCCCGCCAGATCTGTCCATGTTGATCTACTCTGTTGGAATCCGTGAGGGAGGTGCCGTGGAATGGGATTACGTGTGGAACAAGACTAGAACCACAGACGTGACTACGGAAAGCGAGATGATGATGGACAGCTTGGCGCAAACACAGAAGCCGTGGCTGTTGTGGAGGTGGGAGTGTTGTCCATAGCTGTGTACGTGAAAGGGGGGTCGTTGTTGGGGTTGTCCCGTTGGCTGTGTTAAGTGGGATGTTTTGTTGGTAAAACTTAACTTATCTTCTTCGCACTGGTTTAGAAGACTTGCAGAGTCTGTATACAACCAGTTTATTCTTCTCCACTCGATCTAAAAAAAAACAAACAATGTCCATTTAATCTATTCCTAAATGTTGTTTTAAAGTGGGTGGTGGTATTGTTGGAGCTGTCAAGTGAGTTGTGTGGATTAATGTCGCGTAGGTTGTGTTGTTGGTAAGTGGTGCGTGAATTGTGTTGTTTTTAAATGGTGCGTGGGTTGTGTTGTTGGTAAATGGTACGTGGGTTGTGTTGTTGGTAAATGGTGCGTGAGTTGTGTTGTTGGTAAATGGTACGTAGGTTGTGTTGTTGGTAAATGGTATGTGGGTTGTGTTGTTGGTAAATGGTATGTGGGTTGTGTTGTTGGTAAATGGTACGTGGGTTGTGTTGTTGGTAAATGGTATGTGGGTTGTGTTGTTGGTAAATGGTATGTGGGTTGTGTTGTTGGTAAATGGTACGTGGGTTGTGTTGTTGGTAAATGGTACGTGGGTTGTGTTGTTGGTAAATGGTACGTGGGTTGTGTTGTTGGTAAATGGTACGTGGGTTGTGTTGTTGGTAAATGGTACGTGGATTGTGTTGTTGGTAAATGGTATGTGGGTTTTGTTGTTGGTAAATGGTACGTGGGTTGTTTTGTTGGTAAATGGTACGTGGGTTGTGTTGTTGGTAAATGGTACGTGGGTTGCGTTGTTGGTAAATGGTACGTGGGTTGTGTTGTTGGTAAATGGTACGTGGGTTGTGTTGTTGGTAAATGGTACGTGGGTTGTGTTGTTGGTAAATGGTATGGGAGTTGTGTTGTTGGTAAATGGTATGTGGGTTGTGTTGTTGGTAAATGGTACGTGGATTGTGTTTTTGGTAAATGGTATGTGGGTTGTGTTGTTGGTAAATGGTATGTGGGTTGTGTTGTTGGTAAGTGGTACGTGGGTTGTGTTGTTGGCAAATGGTACGTGGGTTGTGTTGTTGGTAAATGGTGCGTGGGTTGTTTTGTTGGTAAATGGTACGTGGGTTGTGTTGTTGGTAAATGGTACGTGGGTTGCGTTGTTGGTAAATGGTACGTGGGTTGTGTTGTTGGTAAATGGTACGTGGGTTGTGTTGTTGGTAAATGGTACGTGGGTTGTGTTGTTGGTAAATGGTATGGGAGTTGTGTTGTTGGTAAATGGTATGTGGGTTGTGTTGTTGGTAAATGGTACGTGGATTGTGTTTTTGGTAAATGGTATGTGGGTTGTGTTGTTGGTAAATGGTATGTGGGTTGTGTTGTTGGTAAGTGGTACGTGGGTTGTGTTGTTGGCAAATGGTACGTGGGTTGTGTTGTTGGTAAATGGTGCGTGGGTTGTTTTGTTGGTAAATGGTACGTGGGTTGTGTTGTTGGTAAATGGTGCGTGGGTTGTGTTGTTGGTAAATGGTGCGTGGGTTGTGTTGTTGGTAAATGGTGCGTGGGTTGTGTTGTTGGTAAATGGTGCGTGAGTTGTGTTGTTGGTAAATGGTGCGTGGGTTGTGTTGTTGGTAAATGGTGCGTGAGTTGTGTTATTGGTAAATGGTACATGGGTTGTGTTGTTGGTAAATGGTACGTGGGTTGTGTTGTTGATAAATGGTACGTGGGTTGTGTTGTTGGTAAATGGTACGTGGGTTGTGTTGTTGGTAAATGGTACGTGTGTTGTGTTGTTGGTAAATGGTACGTGGGTTGTGTTGTTGGTAAATGGTACGTGGGTTGCGTTGTTTGTAAATGGTGCGTGGGTTGTATTGTTGGTAAATGTCACATAGGTTCTGGCTGTTAACAAAAGTGATGATGTTGCTAACTGTCCTATTATTGGCAAGGTTGTCATAGGTGGAGCTACAACAGGTCCCAAGTGGGTTTTGCTGGAACCTGAAACAGGCTGTTGTAGTTGGTTGTGAAACCTGATACAGGCTGTTGTAGTTAGCTGTGAAATCTGATACATGCTGTTGTAGTTGGCTGTGGAACCTGACACTATCGCCTCACTTTTCCCAGGTACATCAACTGGCTGTTTGACAAAGACAAAATCCGTTTACAGAACGTGCGCTTTGTTATTAGCTACTTCTCCAAGACCCCTTTGGCGAGGATGGTGGCGTTAGAGTTCATGATGAGCCGATGGGATGAGATTGTTAAAACGTAAGTAAAGGCGTCGCTGTGAATGATGTTGAGTGGCGGTTTTATTTAATGGTTATACCTTTGTCTGGGGTCTAGAGGATTTACGAGTCTTAGACCCGCTTAAAACTTGTGGTTTGTTGTTTCGTGAGCGTTTGGTAGAATTTTGATTTTGAATGAAAATCTAGAACCAGTATATATGCATGAATTGTAAAACACATCGTAATTATGAAGATATAAGAAGACGAGGGAGAAGAGGAAGAAGAAGGCGAAGAATGAGAAGGGCGAGGAGAAGAAGAAGAAGAAAAAGAAGAGGAAGAAGAAGAAGAATAAGAAGAAGAAGAAGAAGGAAAAGAAGAAGAAGAAGAAGAAGAAGAAGGAAAAGAAGAAGAAGAAGAAGAAGAAGAAGAAGAAGAAGAAGAAGACAAAGGAGAAGAAGAAGAAGAAGAAGAAGAAGGAGGAGAAGAAGAAGGAAGGAGAAGTAAAAGAAGAAGAAGAAGAAGAACGAAGGAGAGGAACAAGAAGAAGAAGAAGAAGAAGATGAAGGAGGAGAAGAAGACGACGACGACGAAGAAGAAGAAGAAGAAGAGGAAGAAGAAGAAGAAGAAGAAGAAGAAAAAGAAGAAGAAGAAGAAGAAGAAGAAGAAGAGGAAGAAGAAGAAGAAGAAGAAGAAGAAGAAGAAGAAGAAGAAGAAGAAGAATTCGACTATAACAATCTTTTTTCAAAGTTGAACTAGCTACAAGAACAAGAGGGGACATCTTCAAATTGTTTAAAAACAGGTCCAGATTAGATGTTAGAAAACATTTTATTTTTTAGCCAGGGAGTGGTGAATGCTTGGAATGCATTCCCAAAGAATGTAGTGGAGACAGGGTCAGATAATGCATTCACAAATAGATTGGATGATTATAGTCATTTTTAGTATCAGTTTTAGAACTGGTTGTATACAGACTCTGTAGAGCTTCTAAACCTGTATAATGAAGTTAAGTTAAGTTTCACCTGACACTGATTATTCTTCGCACTCCGTTATATTTAAATTAATCAAAATAACATTTTAAGGACTAGATGAGATACATCAACTACCACACGACGCGTGCATAGCAGCACAGGCGAGCTCGGAAAAGGGGAAGCAACTGCAAAAAAAAAAAAAAAAAAGGAAATCAACTCTAGGATTTAATAGCCATGTCTAACTTTAGAGTAAGTAGCATGCCATTTACAGTATGTCGCTTCTAACAATAGTCACCTATTTGGCAAGTCTGCAGCACAGTAGGCTGTCATTACTTTTCGTACGTGGAGGAGTAGTTACCCGAGAAAAAAACCGGGCTCTCTGTGGTGAAGTGGTAAAGCTGTTTGCCTAGTAGGGGTTCGAATTCGAGCTTCGACAGTTGGTTCATGATGACAATTTTTACGGAGATCCCTGGGTTCATCGCTGGAGCTACGGAGTTCGTGCTCTGTGTGATGCTCTCGACAGGCAGGATACCTTTCTGCGGAAAGAGTCGGAGCCATATGGGAAACCCGCTGCGATGAATTACAGTCCTCGCCTTTAACCATTTAAAAATTCAGTGTCTTCCAAACTGGACACGACTGGAATCGAACCCGGGAGCATTGGGATTGTTAGAGCCGAGCGGGTTTCACTCCTTAAGTTTCGGTACGGACAAGAATTGGTCATCATCATCACCGTCTTCTTTTCACTTGTGTCGATGTTTTTGCGTAATGTCCACCACGAGTAAGTTCACTATTTTGTGCGCACTGAATAGGTCGTTTTGTTGCGCGTTTTAGTAGCTTTCCTCACATGCCAAGCCAGCTGATGAAGGTCGATTACAGTCGTCCAGGCGGTTGTGCTGTCATGAACCAGCTTTGTCGACGATGTTATTGTCATTCAGTGTTTCTTCGGTGTTTCACTGACACCATCTATCCATCTTTTTCGTGGTCTGCCTCTTGCTTTGCAGTCATGATGTCTGGTGCTCATTATTTAGGTTCGTCCGGTGGCTTTTATATGGATCGGTGGAATAAAGGACGCTTGACCCTACAGTCGTCGCGCAGTGTATAGATGATGTTTTTATTTAGCATCCTATAGAAATACAAATATGTTTTGAATCCGTGTCTACAGTTTCAACAGTTTCAAGCACAGTCCAAGTGTAAGATTAGCGCTGTGGTAGAGCACTCGCTTTTCACGTAAAAGATAAAGGGTTCGACTCCCAGTACAGGTAGTCTTCAGTTGACGCAGCTGTAAATGGGTATCTGGAATAGTGTAAGGGAAGTAAAGGCAGCGTGAAAGGGGACTGGCAACTCTCTGTCATAAACAAGATGTGTCTTGGTACAATGACTTCTCTTATAGTCACTTAAACATAATCCAACCAGAACATACTCCACAGTGCTGTCTGTGCACACGTCCCTACGAAACTGTTGAACATCATCTTTCTGAGTGTCCGGCGCTTGCCAGCGTTAGGACAGAGCTTCTTCCTCAGAGGCCAGACAAATGGAAACCTTTGTAGGGGACTAAACAACAGCTTGCACACACTTGCAGGTACCACTATATGGCATTGGGCCAAAGGGCAGGAGCCCACAAGCTGAGGAATCAATAACAATCCAAGCAACCAACCAATTAACCAACCAACCAACCAACCATCCAACCATCCAACCATCCAACCATCCAAATAACCAACCAACCAACCAACCATCCAACCAACCAACCAACATATATACCAACCAACCAACCATCCAACCAACCAACCAACATACATACCAACCAATCATCCAACCATCCAACCAACCAACATATATACCAACCAACCAACCATCCAACCAACCAACCAACATACATACCAACCAATCATCCAACCATCCAACCAACCAACATACATACCAACCATCCAACCATCCAACCATCCAACCAACCAACCATCCAACCAACCAACCAACCATCCAACCAACCAACCAACCAACCATCCAAGCAACCAACCAACATACATACATACCAACCAACAAACCATCCAACCAACCATCCAGCTATCCAACCATCCAACCAACCAACCAACCATCCAACCATCCAACAAACCAACCAACATACATATCAACCAATCATCCAACCAACAAACCATCCAATAAACTAACCAACCAACCAACATACAAACATACCAACCAACCAACCATCCAACAAACCAACCATCCAACTATCCAACCATCCAACCAACCAACTATCCAACCATCCAACCAACCAACCAACCAACCATCCAACCAACCAACCAACCAACCATCCAACCAGCCATCCAACCATCCAACAAACAAACCATCCAACCAACCAACCAACCAATTATCCAACCAACCAACCAACCAACCATCCAACCAACCAACCAACCATCCAACCATCCAACCAACCAACCAACCAACATACATACATACCAACCAACCAACAAACCATCCATCCAACCAACCAACCAACATACATACATACCAACCAACCAACAAACCATCCAACCAACCAACCAACATACATACATACCAACCAACCAACAAACCATCCAACCAACCAAACCAACCAACCAACCAACCAATCAACCAACCAACCAACCACCCAACCAACCAACCAATAATCCAACCAATCACCCAACCAACCAACCAACCAATCACCCATCCAACCAACCAACCAACCATACAACCAACCATCCAACCATACAACCAACCAACCATACAACCAACCATACAACCAACCAACCAACCAACTTATAGGATTACACTTACCTTTACATTAGAAATATGAGAATTGTGTTCCGTTTATCCCTATCACTCTAGATGATGATGATCTGTTAATGTTTCCTCTCCTCAAGATTCGACAACGACTCCTTCCTCTTGCGTGACGTAATCCCAAAAGCAACTCTCTTTGTGAACACTGACTTTCATTTGAAACAGGTTAGCTCGCAGAATACTGTGTGTATTTTAAGAATAAAAGAGGGAAAGAGGGGAGGGAGAGAATGAGTAAAAGATAATAGAGAGAGAGAGAGAAGGGGAGAAAGAAAATGAAACGTTTGACCTCTATCAGCTTGTTCGTCGTTTTACGTTTCCCACTTCGTGCACTTTTCTGGTCAGTAGTTATATAATAGGACTAACTACTATAATAATTGTAACAATAATAACAGTAATAATAACAATAATAATAGCAATGACAATAACAGCAGCGATAACAATTATAGTAACAATAGTAACAGTGATAACAGCAGCATTAATAATAACAACAATAATAATAATAACTACAGCGATAAAAATAATAACAACAGCGATAACAATAATAATAACAACAGCGATAACAATAATAATAACAACAGCGATAACAATAATAATAACAGCAGCGATAACAATAATAGTAACAGCGATAACAATAATAATAACAGCGATAACAATAATAATAACAGCGATAACAATAATAACAACAGCGATAACAATAATAATAACAACAGCGATAACAATAATAATAACAACAGCGATAACAATAATAATAACAACAGCGATAACAATAATAATAACAACAGCGATAACAATAATAATAACAGCGATAACAATAATAATAACAACAGCGATAACAATAATAATAACAACAGCGATAACAATAATAATAACAACAGCGATAATAATAACAACAGCGATAACAATAATAATAACAACAGCGATAACAATAATAATAACAACAGCGATAACAATAATAATAACAGCGATAACAATAATAATAACAACAGCGATAATAATAACAACAGCGATAATAATAACAACAGCGATAACAATAATAATAACAGCGATAACAATAATAATAACAGCGATAACAAAAATAATAACAGCGATAACAATAATAATAACAACAGCGATAACAATAATAATAACAACAGCGATAACAATAATAATAACAACAGCGATAACAATAATAATAACAACAGCGATAATAATAACAACAGCGATAACAATAATAATAACAACAGCGATAACAATAATAATAACAACAGCGATAACAATAATAATAACAGCGATAACAATAATAATAACAACAGCGATAACAATAATAATAACAACAGCGATAACAATAATAATAACAGCGATAACAATAATAATAACAACAGCGATAACAATAATAATAACAACAGCGATAACAATAATAATAACAACAGCGATAACAATAATAATAACAACAGCGATAATAATAACAACAGCGATAACAATAATAATAACAACAGCGATAACAATAATAACAACAACAGCGATAACAATAATAATAACAGCGATAACAATAATAATAACAACAGCGATAATAATAACAACAGCGATAACAATAATAATAACAACAGCGATAACAATAATAATAACAGCGATAACAATAATAATAACAACAGCGATAACAATAATAACAACAGCGATAACAATAATAATAACAACAGCGATAACAATAATAATAACAACAGCGATAACAATAATAATAACAACAGCGATAACAATAATAATAACAGCAGCGATAACAATAATAGTAACAGCGATAACAATAATAATAACAGCGATAACAATAATAATAACAGCGATAACAATAATAACAACAGCGATAACAATAATAATAACAACAGCGATAACAATAATAATAACAACAGCGATAACAATAATAATAACAACAGCGATAACAATAATAACAACAGCGATAACAATAATAATAACAGCGATAACAATAATAATAACAGCGATAACAATAATAATAACAACAGCGATAACAATAATAATAACAACAGCGATAACAATAATAATAACAGCGATAACAATAATAATAACAGCGATAACAATAATAATAACAACAGCGATAACAATAATAATAATAATGTTCATTTAGGCATCTGTGGCCCGTTACATTAATCGATCATGTCATGGTCAGGCACTACAGCGAAAAAGGACACTCCAAGCTGCAAATCTCATTGAACCTCCAATATCCGGGGATCAGGCCCTAGAGCCTTGTGGTTTCATGGCAAGTGTGTCGACTGAGGTCACTGTGGGCCCCTTGAAGGGAGCCAAGTACTCCGCTGCCTTGGTTCAGAGGCCACGAGGATTAAATGCATCACTCAGCGTGTGAGAAATGGGTCTCGGGCATGTTACTAAACCGCGAAGGGCCAAATCTCTCCGGGGCGATGAGTTAGTCCATTATTGGCCCATCTGTTATTTCCTAGCCACATATAAACCGACACTGACCACTGGACGAGAACAATTCGCTTTTACAAATAATTTTAAACAAATCTTGTTTAAGAATTCAAATCTATTTTGGAGGCCACGATGCAGCAGTGAATAACCTGGCGATTTCCCACTTTCAAGTGGGGGCCCTGGAAACAGATTGCAACCATGCAGCCTTCCTTAGAGAAAATGAATCCAAGTGGGTAGGCAGATCGAGCCACAGAAAGGCCTTACTAAAGCCGGATATGGCGGGCCGAGAGGAAAAGATATCGCAGTCTTGTCATTAACTACGACACAACGCTACAGTGTTATTTTCACGACGAACACCAAAAAGAAGAAGACGAAGAAGAAGAAGAAGAAGAAGAAGAAGAAGAAGAAGAAGAAGAAGGAGAAGGTGAAGGAGAAGGAGAAGAAGAAGGAGAAGGAGAAGAAGAAGAAGAAGAAGAAGAAGAAGAAGAAGAAGAAAGCTTAAAAGAAGAAAAAGAAAAATGAAAAAGAAGAAGAAGAAGAAGAAGAAGAACAACAACAACAACAACAACAACAACAAGAACAACAACAACAACAACAACAACAAGACCAAGAAGAAGAAGAAGAAGAAGAAGAAGAAGAAGAAAGCTTAAAAGCAGAAGAAGGTGAAAAAGAAAAAGAACCAGAAGAAGAAGAAGAAAATTAAAATGAAGAAGAAGAAGAAGAAGAAGAAGAAGAAGAAGAAGAAGAAGAAGATAAGAAGAAGAAGAAGAAGAAGAAGAAGAAGAAGAAGAAGAAGAAGAAAAAGAAGAAGAAGAAGAAGAAGAAGAAGAACAACAACAACAACAAGACAAAGAATAACAACAACAACAAGACCAAGAAGAACAACAAGAAGACAACGTAGAAGAAGAAGACAAAAAAGAAACAATATAAAGAGATTTTGAGTACAGTTAAATAATGAAGAGCGTCTGGATAACAGTGGTTAGAGCGTAGACTTCTCACGGCAAAGGTACTGGATTCAATCACTAATCTCAACACATTCCAGTCCACCATCATCATCACGCTCGGGATGTCAGGAAAACTACTGCAACTCACCACTTAATGTCCTTTTCAAGATGCACAAAAGAGTCATCTCACACATTTGGTGGCATTCCACAACAACAACAGCATAGATATGGTAGGGAAAGGAAGGCAGAACGGAAGAAAACGGGTCATTCTAACAACAAATCTTATACGCAAGACAATTTAAATCTACAACACTTCATCATATGCGGCATTGTCTACGAGAGGGCCACCAGTATATTTCCCTTTGAGAGAATGAGAGAGTTGTTGTAGCTGATACGTACCTCGTCTCTTAAGAAACGAATGAGGGAAAGTGCGAGAAGACGGCAATTATAGTCCCCGCAAGTTTCACGCATTCCGTTGTCTGATGATGATGATGTTCGTCAAATCACATTTTTGAGCGTATGAGCTGCAGCGGTCAGCGACTCATAGCTGACTGCTAGTGTCAGGGCCAGCGAACCAAAGCTGCCAAGACCCTTCTACACCTCCACGCGGTGATCCTGGATAACAGGCTGCAACAGGGCAGACTGGCTAAGGAGAAGGGATCGAAGTGGGAATGCTAACCCGGTACTCAAAAAATACTTGCTGAAGTCGGATGTGTTGGACCGAAACGTGCAAATATCGCAGTCAAGCTGTAAACTACGACACAACGCATTCCGTTCTCTGGACTACATTCTGCTACTTAAGCCCTTTCAGGGTTTGATAGCGAGAGATTGAGAACGAACGAAGTCAAGCCAAGACAATCCAAGTCAAGACAATCCAAGCCAAGACAAGACAATCCAAGCCAAGACAATCCAAGCCAAGACAAGATAATCAAAGCCAAGCCAAGACAATCCAAGCCAAGCTAAGACAATCCAAGCCAAGACAATCCAAACCAAGCCAATCCAAGCCAAGACAATCCAAGCCAAGACAATCCAAACCAAACCAAGACAATCCAAATCAAGCCAAGCCAAGACAATCCAAGCCAAGCCAAGACAATCCAAACCAAGCCAAGACAATCCAAGCCAAGACAATCCAAACCAAGCCAAGCCAAGACAATCCAAACCAAACCAAGCCAAGACAATCCAAACCAAACCAAGCCAAGCCAAACCAAGCCAAGCCAAACCAAGCCAAGCCAAATCACATTTGATGAAACCGACTCTCTCTGTTCAGTCGTGGGGACAGTTGTTTCTCTTCCTGTGTCCACTGAAATGGATGACTGGCGTCGTGATTTGGATTAAAGTGAGGAAGTAACTGCGCCTTTTGTCAACTTCCCTCTCTGGTCCTGAGCTAACCTTGGCCAATAGCAAGATAATTATTGAGACGGACTGGAGATAGAGAAGAATGCAGATTTTTCCTCAGGATAACTACCAAAGCCTTTCCCGTAAATAGGTATACCGCAAGGCAAGGAAGGGGGTGAGTTCTAATGTTGTGTGCAGTGCCTTTCCCATAACCGCAAGAGGTCGTAGGGACAACATCACAGAGCGTGTGAGTTTGGCATCTCTTCCGAGCTGTGTTCTAGTACATTATTGTCGTGTCTAAATTTCACACACTAAAACTGACACTGTTTGCAGCTAGGGCGAAGGGCGCCAATCTCTTGAAGTTCAGCCTTGTGAACTAGACCATGAAATACAACACAGATTTAAGCATAGTGCTATTCATATAACCCATGTCCATTCCCCTTGTCTAACCTATCGCAGACGCACGATAAACTTCGAGATCTCGTGAACACGATTTGCAGGCAAAGAAACCATTGACAGTTGAGGTAAACATTCTAAAGGTAACTTAAATAGTTCAGCCATGTAACAAGCCTAGAACAACACAGCACAATCAAAAATTCAACGAAATTTAGATACAAAATAACAGATTAAAGACCACAGGTAGCTTACAGAAATATCTGAGGCTGTGAATGTCGCTGTGCATAAGACACACCGTAGGGCATTATAGAGATCTCTTCATAACCTGGCGCTGAAAGGAATAACAGGATAAATGAACAGAAGAAAGAAGAAAGACAGTATGTCCACCCAGTATTGACCTTCATGAAGGCAACAACGGGAATCTAGGAAAATCCTAGACCAATCACTTGTTTGTCTGCACACCTGATTGCAAGTGTGTATACAAACCTCTACACCTCCAGACGTAGAATAAGTGTGACTAAGATATGAGAGAGAGAGAGAGAGAGAGAGAGAGAGAGAGAGAGAGAGAGAGAGAGAGAGAGAGAGAGAGAGAGAATAATGAACGACTGCCACCAAAATCCATTATTTCCTCAGCTTGAAGCACTGTTCAAGGACAACACTCCACGATCAGCGTCCAATGCTGTGGACAATGCTCTAGCTCTAATCAAGTGAGTGGAAGCCCAGTTTTTGCATACAATTATTTGTAATAAAGATTTAAAGAGCTATGTCTGTCTTGTAAAACCTCTTACCTACTGCTATTTTTAGTATTTTTAGTATGCGTCAGAGAGTACAGATTAACTTTTAAACTCAGTCCAATAATATATGGCAAGATACTCTTTCAAACCTTTTTGTCCAATAATAAACAGCAAGATTTTTAATTAAAGAAATATAAATATGACTGTACACCATCGCCATCTCATCTCATCTTCACCATCATCATCTCATCTTCACCATCATCATCTCATCTCATCTTCACCATCATCATCTCATCTTCACCATCATCATCTCATCTTCACCATCATCATCTCATCTTCACCATCATCATCTCATCTTCACGATCGTCATCTCATCTCATCTTCGCCATTATCATCTCATCTTCACGATCGTCATCGCATCTTCCCCATCGTCATCTCATCTTATCTTCACCATCATCATCTCATCTTCACCATCATCATCTCATCTTCACGATCGTCATCTCATCTCATCTTCGCCATTATCATCTCATCTTCACCATCGTCATCTCATCTTCCCCATCGTCATCTCATCTTATCTTCACCATCATCATCTCATCTTCACCATCATCATCTCATCTCATCTTCGCCATTATCATCTCATCTTCACCATCGTCATCTCATCTCATCTTCACCATCGTCATCTCATCTTCACCATCGTCATCTCATCTCATCTTCACCATCGTCATCTCATCTCATCTTCACCATCAGCATCCCATCTTCACCATCATCACCTCACCTCATCACCACCATCACCTCACATTATCCTCATCCCCCCACCATCACATCACTATCTCATCACCATCTATTTATCCCCACCTATCGTACCCATTAACACACTTTCAGCCAACCATATGTGTGTGTATGTGTGTATTTACAGGGCTAACATCGGATGGATGAATGCAAATTATGAAGAGATCACACAATGGTTGGACGCTCACAAACTGTGAACTGAGACCCCATCGCTGACGCCTACAAACTATGAAGGAGTCAGATAATTGACTCTTATTAACTATGAAGATACAACATAAATTTAGGACATTCACAGAGTCCAAAAGAATCCTCTATATTATAAATTAATAGATTGTTCTATATCAAGATTATTGTTTGAATTCTTCTATTTTAGATTACACAAAATGAAAGACGTTCTTAAACTATGAAAAAGGTACATAAGGACATTTACAAACTATGAAGAAGGCATTTAAGGACATTTATAAACTATGAAGAAGCTACATGCAGGGCATTTACAAACTATGAAGAAGCTACATGCAGGACATTTACAAACTATGAAAGAGCTATATCAAGGACATTTACAAATTATGTAGAAGCTACGTTTGTTCTCAAACTCCCTTACATGAAGGTCCAAGATACGTTCTCAAACTCCCTTACATGTAGGTTTATCGTTCGTTCTCAAACTGCCTTACATGAAGGTCCAACATTCGTTCTCAAACTCCCTTACATGAAGGTCCAACATTCGTTCTCATATTCCCTTACATGCAGGTCCATCGTTCGTTCTCAAACTCTACTACATGAAGGTCCAACATTCGTTCTCAAATTCCCTTACATGTAGGTTCATCGTTCGTTCTCAAACTCTACTACATGAAGGTCCAACATTCGTTCTCAAATTCCCTTACATGTAGGTTCATCGTTCGTTCTCAAACTCTACTACATGAAGGTCCAACATTCATTCTCAAACTCCCTTACATGAAGGTCCAACATTCGTTCTCAAACTCCCCTACATGAAGGTTCAACATTCGTTCTCAAACTCCCCTACATGAAGGTCCAACATTCGTTCTCAAACTCCCTTACATGAAGGTCCAACATTCGTTCTCAAACTCCCTTACATGAAGGTCCAACATTCGTTCTCAAACTCCCTTACATGTGGGTTCATCGTTCGTTCTCAAACTCCCTTACATGAAGGTCCAACATTCGTTCTCAAACTCCCTTACATGTGGGTTCATCGTTCGTTCTCAAACTCCCCTACATGAAGGTTCAACATTCGTTCTCAAACTCCCCTACATGAAGGTTCAACATTCGTTCTCAAACTCCCTTACATGTGGGTTCATCGTTCGTTCTCAAACTCCCCTACATGAAGGTCCAACATTCGTTCTCAAACTCCCCTACATGAAGGTTCAACATTCGTTCTCAAACTCCCTTACTTGAAGGTCCAACATTCGTTCTCAAACTCCCTTACATGAAGGTCCAACATTCATTCTCAAACTCTCTTACATGAAGGTTCAACATTCGTTCTCAAACTCCCTACATGAAGGTTCAACATTCGTTCTCAAACTCCCTTACATGAAGGTCCAACATTCATTCTCAAACTCCCACTCCCAAGTCCTGAAAATGGATTTGCAAGTAGCACTATTTAGTCCTGAGAACGGAATGCGTTGTGTCGTAGTTTACAGCTTGACTGCGATATTTGCACCTTTCGGTCCAAAACATCCAACTTCAGCATGTGATTTTTGGGACCAGGTTAGCCTTCCATCTTCGATCCTTTCTCCTTAATCAATCCGCTCTGTTATCCAGGATCACCCCAAACCCAAGACAATGGTCACAAACTCTTATCTCACGAGGCCTGCCTGGTATTTCTTCATACACAAAAAATGCTGATCAGATAACCTCTTTTTGTATTGGTCTGTTTAGTTTCCTAAGACTAACTACATACTTAACGTCTTTACACGGGTTTAATGTCTGTTTAGTTGCCTAAGACTAATTACATACTTAACGTCTTTACACAGGTTGAATGTCTGTTTAGTTTCCTAAGACTAATTATATACTTAACGTCTTTACACGGGTTTAATGTCTGTTTAGTTTCCTAAGACTAATTACATACTTAATGTCTTTACACAGGTTTAATGTCTGTATAGTTTCCAAAGACTAATTGCATACTTAACGTCTTTACACAAGTTTAATGTCTGTTTAGTTTCCTAAGACTAATTACATACTTAACGTCTTTACACAGGCTTAAAAGACTATGCAGGGTCTGTAAACAACAAGTTTAATTTACATTTTTGTTAGCGACCTCACATTTCAAAGGCTCGGCTATATGAGGGTGGTAGCCAACTCCTCTCCCTCGCCGCTTTTACTTCCTGGGCTGAACCGGTACCCATTTATGGCTGGGTAGACCCGGGAGCCGTTTCGTTTCGCCTCAACTGGTGAATAAACCCAGGACCACTTAGATGCGAAGACAGTGCGCTAACCACTGCGCTACGCGGTTCCCAAAAGCTATGTGCATTCTATTCTTAAATGCAGTAATTGTCGCTGCCTCCACTATTTCATGTGGCAATGCATTACGTGCATTCACCACTCATCATGTAGCATGTCCTGTATAGAACGTCGCTCCCATCACAGTCTGTCTGAAAGAAACTCGTTCCCTTGCCAAAACTCCAGCCTCCGCCACAGTCATACCCAGGCATTCCTGGATATCTTGGTGCCATCGTCTTCTTGGTCTACCCCTTCCTCTTTTGCCTGGCACCATACCTTCCATCACCGTTCTCTCGAGACCGTTGTGTCTCTTGATGTGACCAAAGTATTCACATTTTCTAGCCAAAATGGAATTGCTAAACCAGTTCTCCTGTATGCTCAACTCTTGCCGAATGTCTACATTTTTTTTTTTCTCTGTCCAGGTTATTCTGAGGATCTTTCTGTAATATTTTGACTCGAAGGATTCGATTTTTTGTCTAGAAGTTTTGGTAATCGTCCATAATTCGCTGACATAAGCTGCCACAGGAAAAACACAGGCTCTAAAGACTTTTACTTTATCATTTTGTTGATGCTCTGCCATAATTTCTTCAGGTTGTTCAGTCTCTGCATTGCCATAGCTAGTCTTCTTCTGATTTCTTTCGAGCAGATGCCATTTTTGTCAATTCTGGAGCCCAGATATTCAAAATGTATGACCTGATCTATTTCCTCACCACCCACTGTAAATTTATGCTGATATTGTGTTTGTCTGAGGTCATTATCTTTGTTTTATTTATGTTTATAAACACCACTCTCTGACTAAAAAAATATTTCCTGATATCCAATCTGGACCTCTCTTTAGTTAATGTCTAGCCTTTAATGTATTTTGAAAAACATGCTAGAGTCTAGTTTATCCGTTCTTCTGATAAGGTATCGGATTGGTCCAACTACAATTCCAAGTAGCAACGATACAGCTATGTCTGGTTTGTACACCTACAGTGTGCCCTTTGATTTAAATATCAAGATCAATAGATGAGTATTGATCTAATCTCGAGTATTGTGCTCGTAAATATCGAACTAGTTGCCTCTCCCTTCCTTACCAGATTAGCGTTCTCAATAATAATAAGTTATTGCAGTCAAGGATGCAGTAGTAAATACTTCACTCTACTAGAACTCCGATTTATTTAGAGGTAGGATGACCAATCAGAGATAGCCAGGTACAAATTAACGGTTGGGTCGAATGTAGAGTGCCGAGAACAAGTTGTACATCCGGTGTTGTTGTTGTTGTTGTTGTTGTTGTTTAATGCCCACAATGAGTAGATTTACTCTTTTATGCGTCATGAAAAGGACGTTAAGTGGCCTGTTGCAGTAGCTTTCCTTAAATCCCGAGGGTTCTGATGAGGGTGGGCTGTGGTCCTCCAGGCGGTTGTGCTATCCTTCTTCTTCTTCATCGTTGTTTCTCAATCTCCCACTACCAAGCCCTAAACTTTCTCAATCCCCCACTACCAAGCCCTAAACGTTCTCAATCCCCCACTACCAAGCAATAAACTTTCTCAATCCCCCACTACCAAGCCCTAAACTTTCTCAATCCCCCACTACCAAGCAATAAACTTTCTCAATCCCCCACTACCAAGCCCTAAACTTTCTCAATCCCCCACTACCAAGCCCTAAACTTTCTCAATCCCCCACTACCAAGCCCTAAACTTTCTCAATCCCCCACTACCAAGCCCTAAACTTTCTCAATGTCCCGCTACCAAGCCCGAAACGTTCTCAATCTCCTGCTACTAAGCCCTGTATAGGGCTTTGAAAGTAGCAGCATGTAGTCTGGAGAACGGATTGCGTTGTGTCGCTAGTTTACAGCTTGATTGCGATATGTGTACCATTCGGTCCGACGCATTTCTGGTTGTGCTATGCGTGTCTTCATCTGCGTGTCGCTCACCACTATGGTGATCACGCTGATCCCTAACCTCGCCTATCCTGCCATGACAACACCCGTTTCCAGGAGGACTGCGATGAAGCCGAGGTAATACCAGTATATTTTGCCCGACTCTGTTTGAAGAGGTACTACTTTGATTGATATTTATAATATATGTCAGCTATAACTACGACAACGTAATAACATCTGTTATTACATTAACTTGTCATTATATTAATTTGTTAAAATATTTATTTGTTATTATATTAATTTTAACGATATTAACTTGTTATTATATTATTTTGTTTTAATATCAATTTGTTATTATAATTAATTTGTTATTATATTAATTTGTTTTAATATCAATTTGTTATTATATTAATTTGTTATTATATTAATTTGTTATTATATTACTTGGCTTTAATATCATTTGTTATTATATTAATTTATTATTATATTACTTTGTTTTTATATTAATTTGTTATTATATGAACTTGTTATTATTTTAATTCGCTATTATATTAATTTCTTATTATAATAATTTGTTATCATATTAATTTGTTACTGTTTTAACTGTATATGTACTTATATATATTTTTTAATACCACTCTTTCATGTCACACACAGCATTCATAAATACTGCACGAGGAGTTTTCAAATTAATCCGGACCTAACCGCAACAAATGAACATAGGTACGATGATCATGATGACGTCACTTCTGGTGTAAACAGCACATACCAACCGTCACATTTGCAAAATTTCATTATCCTCCGTCTAATAGAGAGTGATGTCTGCTTGGAATGCATTGCCAGGAGAGATAGTGGAGGCAGGGACAGTCAAGGCATTTAAGAATAAACTGGATGCATAGCTTCAGAGCAAGTTGATGTAAATGTAACTGGTTGTATACAGACTCTGCATGGTCTTCTAAACCAGTATAAAGACGTTAAGTTAAGTTAAGTTAAGTTAATAGTTTCCTCAGCAGACCGTTAAAAACATGGCGGATGTGATACAGAATCCGTCCAGAGTTGATCAGCGAACGGTGATTCGGTTTCTAACAGATGAAGGATGTCGACCAGTTGACATTAATCGCAGAATGCAGGCAGTGTATGGTGACAAAAGTGTGTCGAAGACAACAGTGAAGAACTGGACAACGATGTTTAAAGTAAGACGTGAGTTAACGCAACAATATGCGCCTGGCCTGGTCTCGGAAGATCTTTCGTTAACTCGCGTCCTTCTTTAAGTCAACAGTAAAGAATTGGCCAACTAACTTGAACCATAATATAATTCAATCTTAGTGATCCACTGGCACTGATCGGATTTAGAAAGACGAAGAACTGGACAACGATGTTTAAAGAAGGACGCGAGTTAACGAAAGATCTTCCGAGACCAGGTCAGGCGCATATTGTTGCGTCATACGATGTCATCACCAAAATTGATACAGCAATTCGGGTGGACCGTCGCCGGAACTTACGTTCGCCACACTTTTGTTTTCATGTTTTCAACGGTCTGCTTGGGAAACTATTAGTCGGTAGATAATGAAATTTGGCAAACTTGACAGTTGGTATGTGCTGGACACCAGATGTGACGTCATCAATGCGCATCGGACGTATGTTGACTTGCTGCAGTTAAGTCCGGTTTCATTTGAACATGCCTCGCAGATCTACAAGAACAGGGGGACATACCTACACATTGTTTAAAAGCAGACCAATGACGATATAAGGAAATATGTTGTGTAGTCAGATTGTGCTGAATGCTTGGAATGCATTGCCACATGTTGTGGTAGTGGCACAGTCATTTAATGCATTCAAAAATAGATTTGATGCTCACAATTATTTTTAGTATCGGTGGAGTTGAAATAATGAGTTGGATACAGACTTTGTAGAGCCTTCTAAACCAGCATCATGAAGTTAAGTTACGTTTTACCTGACACTGATAACTCTTCGCAATCCGTTATATTAAATCAACGCAAAATAACATTTTGAAGACCGGGTTATATATATTTGTTCACTTTTCCCTCTCTATATTAGTCATTCTAATATTACGTATTTAATATATATTTGAGAAAGGGGGCTCATTGGTATCGAGGTAAGGTGTCCGCCTCGGGTGCAGAGGTCGTGGGTTCGAATCACGGATGAGACGGGGATTTTTTCACGTGATTATTCTGGTAAATATTCCTCTGATCTCTGGTAAGTGAGATCCAACTCACGTAGTCAGTATTGAGCACGTTAAAAATCCTTTTGCATTTAGAAATCGAAAAGAGTTGGCTTAGCGACCGCTGCCTGGAAAAACTCAAAAGTTCTACCAAAATTATTTGTACCTTTACCTAGCCTAAGTAAGGCACAGGAAGTTTAAAAATATATATTACCTATAGCCGAAGCCTTAGGCTACCTGGCAACAGACATTAACATGCCTGTTAGAATACCAGAATTCCAAGTATTCCAAGGTCATCGATGTTACCAGGAAAGACAGACTGAGAAAGAAAGACATCCGAAGTATGCTTATTTAGTACTACGTACATTTCCTGGCAAACAGTACGCTGGTTCGGTTATCTCATGCGAAAGCGCAGTCATCAACTTCCACTGATGGCTTACAACGCTGGTTGGTAGATCTGGCTACAGCGCAAGAGGAAGGCCGCGGGACAGGTGGAAAGGTGGTATGGCAGTGACTGCGCTACGACACGGACTCACAACGTCCGATGGATCGCACACGGCACAGGGCTCTCAACCGGCCACTAAGCGGTATGGGGGAGAACGGTGAATTATAATTTTGTAAAACTATGTAACTATATAAATTCTTTATTTTTTTCGTTTTTCCACTGCTTAGACTTTTAAGTATCATGCCACGAAGAGGATTAGGCTTGGTACATATGGCGAATCTCTGCTTCTGTTATTTCTGCTGTCCATCTTTCCCTGTGCGGCCTTTCTGCTCCACATCCATTGTATCTTTATAGCATTTCTTTCTGAGGGATACTATCTGGTGTTTGACGTGTCACGTGGCCGAACCATTTGGTTTGCTGTCTCTTGATGAGCATGGTGTGGCTGACCCAGCCACGAGTGACTTGCACCCAACGAAAGTCGCACAAGAAAATCAATATCCTTCAACATTTACTGATACAGACATGAGCACATACCGCTCTGTTCTATAACAAAACAGAGAGTTGTGAATTCTTGGAATGCACTGCCACAGGAAATTGTGGGGGAGGTCCAGTTAATGTATTAAAACAAGATTGGATACGCTTTGCTATTTTTAGATCCAATTTAGTGGAAGAAATTGGTTGCATACAAACTGTGCACGGCGTTCTTACCCAGTACTTTTTTTTATTGAAAGTTTGTCTTTCTGGATTTAACTGGCAAAGACGCGCCTCTTTGCGACATGCTCTCTGTGGGGCAGTGGTGCTATGCGTGTCCTTGTCATAGACAAAGACCCCAGCGGACCACTTGGGTTGAATTCTACTATGACAGGTTTGTATTACACTAGTTTTGCCAATCCTTTCAGTACGTGCAGAAGTGGTCATACCAAGAAAAATCCCCGACATACGCAGTCAAACTGGACACAGTGATTTCTAACCCAGTACGTTGTGATTCGCTCTGTTCTATAACATAATAGAGAGTTGTGAATGCTTGGAATGCATTGCCACAGGAAATTGTGGCTGTAGGGTGGGGGTCAATTAATGCATTAAAACAAGATTGGATACTCTTTGCTATTTTTAGATCCAATTGAGTTGAAGAAATTGGTTGTATACAGTCTCTACACGGCCTTCTTACCCAGTACTTTTTTTAATTGAAAGTTTGTCTTTCTTGATTCAACTGGCAAAGACGCGCCTCTTTCGACCCAGATCATCAGTCCTTCGGGTAATATCAGGATGTATTGGCCAGTGTGTGCATGATGTACCCCTTTGTAATTTGTTCCACAATCGCAGTTGTACAGTACAGTAGTTTTTTCAATCGTTTCTGTAAAGGGAGAAGTGGTCAGTCATACCGAACAAAATTCTTGACATGCTCAGTCAAACTGGTCATGGAGTGATTTCGAACTCGGTATGTTGGAATTGCACACCCACCTTGCTCTCAGTTTACACCTCTACACCATACACTCCCCCTTCTAAACCAGATTGTTTTTTGGATCGATTAAAGGTTTGCTTCTCTGGATTCTACTTGCAAAGACACGCTCCTTACCATTCCAGAGCATAGACTTCTGTGCGATATCAAGACGAGTTGACCTGTGTATGAATGCGCGCGCCCTTTTAGTTCTTAGTCGACCTGTACTTCTACAGTGGCAGATGCCCATGTCCATGTCCTAGCTCTGGTATGAGCTGGATATAGCCGGATGGAGGATTTCCTGCTTAGTGAGCTAGGCTCGAGCAGCGTATTACTCCGCTACGTTGGGACAAGTGCTACATAAGGTGGTTAGCCAATGTGCGAGTCCATCTTAATTGACTCTAACACTAGATCAAAATAGTCCAGCAGTCTCTTAACAAACCACCTAGCCATCGCCGGTGTCATGCGATGTCATACAGTTAGTCGCCTCTTACGACATGCTCTATGTGGGGCAGTATTACTATTATTGTCCTTGTCATACACAAAGACCCCGGTGGACCACAGAGTTGTATTTTACTATGGCAGGTTCGCCGAAGACGGATGTGTCGGACCAAAAGGTGCAAATATCGCAGCCAAGCTGTAAACTAACGACGCAACGCATTCTGTTCTCCGGACTACATCCTGCTACTTGCGAAGACCTGTACAGGGCTTGGTAGCGGGAGATTGAGAACGAACGCAGAAGAAGAAGAAGACAATGGCAGTTTTGTATTACACTAGCTGTTGCCAATCATTTCAGCACGTGCAGAAGTGGTCATACCAAGAAAAATCCCCGACATACGCAGTCAAACTGGACAGTGATTTCTAACTCAGTACGTTGTGATTGGAAACCAATCGTGCACTTCATTTAGACCCATACACCACTCACTCCCCTCTTCCAAATCAGTATAAAGATGCTATACCTTGATGTTGTCCTATACTGATAAATCCATACTTATCTAAATTTGTATCATAAAAATATATGATTGTTTTTTGTATATTTGTACGTAAAACATTTGATATCTGTCATATTTGATATAAAACATTTAACAATATATTATCATATCATTGAGTCCTAGATGTTGTCTTTGTTACCGTTGAATATAACTATTGTAGACTAGTAATTATTTCCCATTTTCACAATTATCTCCCTATTTGTATGTTGTAAGTTAAAATGAATTTCAGTACTGTCAAATAATAGGGAATAACTGGCATGTCCTTCATTAACAGAATTTTGAACGAGACATAAGATTTTCCTGTTGGCTAGAAAGCATGTTTTTCACCTTGATGGGGAACAGGTTTGTGATGTACCTGTTTATTCTACTATGAATAATGGGTACCTGATTTTGCTTTAAGATAGTGGAGGTAAAGAGACGAATAGGTGTACCAGTTTCTTAGTAACCAAAAAAGCTGCAGATTGTAATATGACGAATTCTCTAAAACCGGGCCCTCAACCAATCGGAAATTCACTTCCTCATGTTCCTCCTCCCCATACCCACATATGGCGAATTTTTAGGTTTAAAGTTGGAAATTATATGTAAGTTTAGTCTGTTAAGTAATTAGTTATGAATAATGAAAACAAATTCCTTTCTTTTATCCGAATTTTCTATTGTTATTAAATTTGTAAACACTATAAAAAAAATTATCTAAGTAAATGCACATGTACTAATTTAGACAAAAATAAAAGATTTTTAATTGTATATACATGTTAATTGGAATGTACCTTAGGGTTCTATAATTTTGGAGAGGGGTAATTACAATCTGGCATTTGGTGAAAAGGGTGCATGATTGCAAACAGGTTGAAGACTGTACAGCTAACTTGACCTCGTAAAAGGGAAATCCCCTTCTTATTATTTTTCTTTTTCTCATTATAATTTTTCTTCTTCTTCTTCTTCTTCTTCTTCTTCTTCTTCTTCTTCTTCTTCTTCTTCTTCTTCTTCTTCTTCTTCTTCCACTTTTTGTTCTTCGGCGTTGGTCATGAAACGGACGTTGTGACGTTGTGTCACAGATTACAGCAAGGTTGGGATATCTGTGCCTCTTGACCCGACACATCCGAATTAAGTTGGCTTTGTTTGGATACCAGCTTTGCCTTGCTATTGTGACCTCTGTTTTCTTAGCCAGGTGAGACTAGTGCAGCCTGTCTCCAGGGCCGTCGCTTGTGGGCTGAATAGGGTAATTTCTGGTTCATTGACCCTGGTGCAAGCAGTCAGATACTCTTTCATACCAAGTTTAAAACACAAGGCCCTCGCCTGGCTGAGTCGAACACCTCCGATGCAGAGGGGAAGAATCGAACCGTCCGAAAGGTCGCCACGCAGGAATCCCCGACTAACAAAGTCGTCCACGTGTGCCCTTGTGGGATTGAGTGTGCAAATACTGGATAGAACAGCCACATGCACACCCACACGGGGCCACGTCTCTCCACCCGAACCTGATGATCTCACCCTCTTCGTTCGTAACGGGCTACAACAGCTACAACTACTACTACAACTGCTACATCTACAACTACTACAACTGCTACATCTACAACTACTACAACTGCTACTACTACAACTACTACTACAACTATTACTACTACTACTACTACAACTGCTACTACTACTAATACTACAGCTACTACAACTAGAACTACTACTACCACTACTACTACTACTACTACAACTACTACTACTACTAATACTGCTACTGCTGCTACTAGTAATACTACTGCTCATATTGCTACTACTACTACTACTACAACTACAACTACTACTACTATTACTGCTGCTGCTACTGCTACTGCTACGGCTACTACTACTACAACTACAACTACTATTACTGCTACTGCTTCTGCTACTACTACTACAACTACAACTACTATTACTGCTACTGCTTCTGCTACTACTACTACAACTACAACTACTACTACTGCTACTGCTACTGCTACGGCTACTACTACTACAACTACTACTACTGCTGCTGCTACTACTACAACTACAACTACTATTACTGCTACTGCTTCTGCTACTACTACTACAACTACAACTTCTACTACTATTACTGCTGCTGCTGCTACTGCTACAACTACAACAACTACTACTACTATGGGCTCATACACGTGATGCAGGCCCTCTCTTAATAACGTATTAACGGACCAATGGCATTCAGCAGGCGGACACAGGTTTATGAAAGACCAAGGCGCCAATTTTGTTGATAAAGGAAATGACAGTTGTTCCTACCAAAGACATATACTGTTATTTTCATGTCATCCCACTTAATTGTGGTTTTAAATGTATGTCTGTTAATTAATATTTATTGTTTTATTTCTTCCCTTTATATTCATTACTATGTTACACTTTTTTAATTCCTGTACAGCCAAGGGCTCTCACACAGGGTTAAGTTTGGACTTAGTTAATAAGATAATAAACTGTACATTTAGTATAGATACTATTTGTGTTCGTGTTTTTCATTGAAATTATACGTTTTTATTAAACGGAAAAGGTTTATTTTCGAGAATTGCATCGTTAATTTACTATTAGTCAGTGCCATGTGTTCTTGCCCCCCGACCTACTCTACCAGGCAGTCGACTGGCTTCTTGGCCGCCTAATCGTGCATCTGGAAGGTATATCTATTGCTCAGTCAATTTTCACTAATCTTGTTTACGCGGAAAACATTGTCCTGTTCGGCACAGACAGACCTCCGCTGCAGAGAACTCTGGAAATGTTACACAATGAAACACCCTCCCTTGGCATGTCTATGTCCTGGGTCATCACCAAAGTTCAGAACCTCATTTGCGACACAGCACCCCAGGTGATTGAAAGTCAAGGTCACTCTGCGGAGGGCTTTTATTAGCTAGAAAAGCTGCGGGGTACCGGCGAAGACGTGACACGCAGCCGCTCCTTTGTGAACCTCACTGGGCTATAAGCGTAGCATCAGTTGATCGAAGAGAAAAAAGAAGAAGAAAATAAAGAAGACAAGAGGAGAAGAAGAAGAAGAAGAGAAGAAAAAAAAAGAAGCAGAAGGAAGAAAAGAAGAAGGAAAAAGAAGAAGAAGAAGAAGCGGGAAAAGAAGAAGAAGAAGAAGAAGAAGAAGAAGAAGAAGAAGACGAAGAAGAAGAAGGAAAAACAGAAGAAAAAGAAGAAGCAGAAAGAAAAAAGAAGAAGAAGAAGAAGAAAAAGAAGAAGAAGAATAAACAGAAAGAAAGAAGAAGAAGAAGAAGAAGAAGAAGAAGAAGAAGAAGAAGAAGAAGAAGAAGAAAAAGAAGAAGAAGAAGAAAATTATGTACAGCACCCACAGACATTATCCCGAAAATGATTTTTCGTATTCAAGGATAGATTAAACTTTTCTTTCTTCAAAATATCCCTTCCTTGCTGTTTACACTTTCCTCAAACTCATACGTCAGGTATTCATTAACAGCTGCGTCGAATGGATGAGCTGTCATACCAGACACGAACCACGTCCTGGATTTTTGTTGATGTCCGTCAGGGCACACGAACGCCTGGCACGCTGTAATCCCAGTCTCGTAAGCCAGCTCACTGTCGACTAACTTAACTTAACGTCTTTATACTGGTTTAGAAGACCCTGCAGAGTCTGTATACAACCTGTTACATTTACATCACTTTGCTCTAATAGCTATGCGCATCCAGTTTATTCTTAAATGCATTAACTGTCCCTGCCTCCACTACCTCCCCTGGCAATGCATTCCAAACAGACACCACTCTCTGACTAAAAAAATATTTCCTTATATCTAACCTGCACCTCTCTTTAGTCAGCTTGTAGCTATGCCCTCGTGTTATTGTTGGTGGCCTTATTTTAAAAAAACTTGTTATAGTCTAATTTATCGATTCCTCTGATCATCTTATAAACCTGTATAAGTCACCACGAATTCTTCTCTCTTCGAGACACTGTAGGCCGGTTTGTCTGGATCGTTCCTCATAACTGTAATTCTGGAATCCCACTATCATCTTTGTCGCTCTTTTTTGTATTCTTTCTAGCATGTTTATGTCCCCTCTATGATAAGGACTCCACACCTGTACACAGTACTCCAATCTAGGTCTAACTAAAGCTTTATACAGTTTGACGATCACTTCCTTGCTCCTATGTTTAATATTTCTTTTTATCATACCTAACATTGCATTTGCCTTTTTCACTGCTACCTTAACTTGCTCACTCACCTTTCCTGTATCATCTATTATAACCCCTAGGTCCCTTTCCTTATCTATCTTCCTAATATTGTTTTCTACACGCTCCACAGTTTGTTTAATCCGCGGCTTTTTCTGGCCCCGTTTCTATTCCACACCATTCCCTGCCACTCTATACCCATTATCACTCGAAGGCATCTGTTAACAAAGCACAGGAGTCTATTGTATCGCTTTAGTCGCTCCCCATGTTTCGACTCCACACAACAGCACCGACTTGACCTGAAATATTCTAAACTTGATTTGAATCTTGATTTCTTTGGATCTAAATGTTGTGTTTAGTGCCACGAACGTCATTCTTGTCTTTCCAATTCTAGTCTTCATATCTACATATGTGTTCTCTGATGTTATGTGCATTAGCAAATGTAACAAAATAATATTTTTAGTTTGCATTTATGTTTCCTTTTGGTAGTTATGTCAAGAGTTCTTGACAACTAAAGAGAAGTTGTTTTTTTTAAAATTAGATTAATGCGTACATTGGTCCTGTCAATATTCATTTATGATGTGGGACATGGACAGTTACAGTTGACCTTCAGCGAAGGATACAGGTCTTGGAGGTGAGATGATTCCGAAGACTTTTGAATGTCACGTACAAAGATCGAGTTACAAATGAGGAAATATGAGATAGAATTACAACAGCAATAGGGCCTTTTGAAGACCTGTCAAAAGAAGGAAACTCGCTTGGTACGGTCAAATATCGAGATTAAATGGTCTTACAAATACGATCCTCCACGGAAAGGTGCAAGGCAGACGACAAAGAGGACGTCCCAAAAAAAGGTGGGAGAACAGCATAAAAGCATGAACCAATTTCAAACCAGAAGAGGCACAGGCAGCGGCCACTGACAGAGAAGGGTGGCGTAGGTTTGTGAGGATGTCTTCATGTGTGCCCCAACGACCTCACTGGTTACGGGATGACCTGATCTGACCAGACCTGACCTAACTGAAGATATTTTCCTGACATCAGAAAAGTCACGAGAGACGATTCATACAGTCGAATTGTATATAAGCCAAACTCGGTAGGCTTTATCGCCAGCAACACTTGATCCTTGATGAGGATCTAAAATGAGAGCTTTGCTTCGACGTTGTTCGTGACTTACGATCCGAGCCTCAGTCGAGTCCCTCCAATGAGGCTGGGGCCACCCCAGAGGTGTGACGTCTGAACAGTATCAGAATTAACACATCCAAAACAGAACCTATGCAGATAAGCAAATCGCCTGAAAACATGAACATTATGGTAAACGGGACCAAGATCTGGCAAAGATGGCGCCGTAACTGGCTGCAAGTCTACATTTCTCTACTGTTTTGGATCATTATGGATGCCGCCAGACCACGGATTTGCCTGGAATTCACACTAGTCGACGACTTACACTTGTGTTCACGGATACGTGGAGTTGTTTTCCGTCTGGACTTGTTATTTCGTTCTTTTTTTTTGGGATTTCTTCCATCCGTTTAACCTGGTCTGGACGCCGGCTGAATGGCGCTACGCTTAAACTAGTTATACCTGTGTGACACAGTGTGTCGTATCTCACGGGTTAGTTCTGCCGGTTCACCTTCGCTAATATGGCGTGTGGGAATTTTAGATGCTACTATGATGAACTGAATACAGCTGGGGAGAGATGCCAGACTCACTTACACGCTGAGTGTTGTCCATACGACCTCTTGTGGTTATCGAAAAGGCACGACAAACTGCGTTAGATGCCATCCCACCTTTCTACCCTGCGGGTTACATGTTTACGGAAAGGCTTCGGTGGTAACCCTGAGGCAAAATCTGCATCCTATGCTATCTCCAGTCGTCTCGATGAATGTCTTGCCACTGGCAAAAGGTAGCTTAGGCTCTGTGAGTGAGGTTGACAAAAGGCGCAGTTTCTTCCTCACTTTAATCCAAATCTCCGCGCAAGTCACCCATTTCAGCGGACACAGCAAGAGATACGACTGTCCACACTGAACAAAGAGAGTGGTCTTCATCACTTGTGATGGACAATAAACTACCAAGATCAAAGAAGTGCAGGAGTTCAAGTACTTGGGCAGTGTTTTCACACAAGATGAAGGTTTAGATAGTGAGATTGAGATCAGGTGCCAAAAGCAAATGTGATTGTATACCAGCTGTCACCATTATTGAAACACCCTAACATAAACATGTCCACAAAAAGAATGTTAACATTATATTCATGTCAACTCTCTGTTACCAGTGCCAAACGCTGACTTAAAAAATTTAAAAAAAATCTAGAAAGAAACATGTGAGATGAGATGTCTCCGGAAAACAATCAAGTAACTTGGAGAGACAGAACCCGCAGCGAAGTTGTGAGTAGAATAGTTGAAGCAAGACCCTGCTCTGAATATATTAATGAATCGAGAAACATATGGTTCGGCCACCTAATAAGAGTGCATCCTGACCAACTACCCCTGTGCGCATATAACGCACGACACTCTGGTTTTCGCAACCGTGGCAGACCGAAAACTAGATGGATATGAAATGTTGCGGATATTCTAAATCGTCATACAATGATGACTACTTCAGCGACTCGTCTGACCCTGGATAGAAAAATGCGGCTCCCCACGCCGTCTTACGGAACAAGTGGATAAGACAAGACAAGTGTTTTGCCTCAACGCGAACATTAACATCCATTATTATCCTTTGAAGTACAGTTTGGTATTTAGGATCAAGATACTGTGTAGTCAGGGAACTGTAGCGGTCAGCGACCCATAGCTGACTGCTAGCGTCAGGGCCAGTGACCCATAGCTGACTGCTAGCGTCAGGGCCAGCGACCCATAGCTGATTGCTAGCATTAGGGCCAGCGACCCATAGCTGATTGCTAGCATTAGGGCCAGCGACTCATAGCTGATTGCTAGCATTAGGGCCAGCGACTCATAGCTGACTGCTAGCGTCAGGGCCAGTGACCCATAGCTGATTGCTAGCATTAGGGCCAGCGACTCATAGCTGACTGCTAGCGTCAGGGCCAGTGACCCATATCTGACTGCTAGCGTCAGGGCCAGCGACCCATAGCTGATTGCTAGCATTAGGGCCAGCGACCCATAGCTGATTGCTAGCCTCAGGGCCAGCGACCCATAGCTGACTGCTAGTGTCAGGGCCAGTGACCCATAGCTGACTGCTAGTGTCAGGGCCAGCGACCCATAGCTGACTGCTAGCGTCAGGGCCAGCGACCCATAACTGACTGCTAGCGTCAGGGCCAGCGACCCATAGCTGATTGCTTGCATTAGGGCCAGCGACCCATAGCTGATTGCTAGCCTCAGGGCCAGCGACCCATAGCTGACTGCTAGTGTCAGGGCCAGTGACCCATAGCTGACTGCTAGTGTCAGGGCCAGCGACCCATAGCTGACTGCTAGCGTCAGGGCCAGCGACCCATAACTGACTGCTAGCGTCAGGGCCAGCGACCCATAGCTGATTGCTTGCATTAGGGCCAGCGACCCATAGCTGACTGCTAGTGTCAGGGCCAGCGACCCATAGCTGACTGCTAGCGTCAGGGCCAGCGACCCATAACTGACTGCTAGCGTCAGGGCCAGCGACCCATAGCTGATTGCTTGCATTAGGGCCAGCGACCCATAGCTGACTGCTAGTGTCAGGGCCAGCGACCCATAGTGGACTGCTAGCGTCAGGGCCAGCGACCCATAACTGACTGCTAGCGTCAGGGCCAGCTACCCATAACTGACTGCTAGCGTCAGGGCCAGCACCTGAGATCTGCCAAGACCTTTCTATACCTTCACGTATCTTCCATACCTTTTCTTAAGACCTAATACTGGCCCCCTTCTATTTGTTTTCCTTTGCCTCCAAACCCTTCATCTATCAGTTATCCCTACCCCCCCCCCTTCTACATTAATCTCACCCCCCCCCCCTCCTATATTAATCTCACCCCCTCCTATATTAATCTCACCCCCCCCTTCCTATATTAATCTCACCCCCCCCCTCCTATATTAATCTCATACCCCCCCCCACTCCTATATTAATCTCACCCCCCCCCCCCGCTATTTCACCTTCTTTTTGTTCTCCCACTTGGATCACTATTTGGCCGTTTCCATATTTGGCCACCACCGGTTTATCCGGCGCATTCCTCCTCACTTGTTACGCTCTCCTGGCCACCTTATTTGATCGCTCCTTCATATTCAGTCAAGCATCTGACCAAACCAGTCGCTTAGACAGACTGGGTCTACTATCAGATAAGTAGACTATTTTTTTCTTTGTATGTTGATTTGTTAGTTCAGTATTGTTGTTTTTTTGTTGTGCCTGATGAAGGTCTATTGGTCGTAACTTAGATTTCGTTTGTGTTCTCGTCTCGGTGCGGTATCTGAACATACCCATTTTTAAATGTTGATTAAACTCAACCTTAATCAACTTTTACATTTTTTTCATTTCTTTTTTTTCCATAATATATTTCCGCGTAGTGATCCTGGATAACAGGCTGCAATAGAGCAGACTATCTAAGGAGAAGGGATCGAAAAAAGGAAGGCTAACCTAGTCCCCAAAAAAGGTCATGCTAAAGTCGGGTATGTGGGACCGAACGGTGCAGATATCGCAGTCAAACTGTAAACTACGACACAACACATTATGTTCTCCGGACCACATCCTGCTACGCGCAAAGCCATTTTCAGGACTTGGTAGCGGGAGTGAGAGAAGGAGCGACAAAGAAGTAGAAGTTTAATATTAAAACTGTTTCTTCCTTCAATCTGTTTCCCAACACAACCTCTACAGCCTCAACTTGGCTTCATCGTAACCCTTCCTGGAAACGGGCTGTTTTCATGATCGCCTGACTAACAAGGTAATGATCGGCGTGATCCCCATAGTAGTGAGCGACACGTAGATGAAGCCAAGCATAGCACTACCGCCTGGAGGACCCTGGCCCACCTTCATCAACACGCTCGAGATGTGAGGAAAGCAACCGCAACCCGAAACTTAACGTCCTTTTTAGGGCGCACAAAAGAGTAAACCAACTCATTGTGGGAGTTCGCAAATAACAACTAATAATAATATACCAGGTTCAAGACTTGATTGTAATATCCACGAATTTTCCAATCCCATACATGTATGTATAGTAACATTGCCCATTTGAAGTTAAACACATAAATAGCTTTAAAAATACATTTACATATGATTTGGCAATCATTACTATTTCTCGGGGAAATCCAAGCGATTGCTAGCAGTTAGAAACGCTACTATTTCTTGGTTTACCTAATTAAAACAGAAAGAATGAATAAATATTTGTTTAGAAAAGCCAGCAACTATCGGGAATTCCCGTTATTGTGTGTAATTTTAACATTGGATATCCCACAGTTCATTATTCCGTTTTCGCCTGGGATCCATTTTGCAAGACTTGTTTAATACAGACGGAGAAGGAGAACATAGGACAGCTAGAGACACTACTCCGATCACCTGCGGAGTAAGTGAAATTATTTCTTTTTTACTGGTGTTCAGTTTCATGTCGTAAATCGTTTAATCAGTGCAGTACTATTGATTGTATTCAAATGTATTTATCGCTTAGAAAACGCCCAATTACTTGACCTGGCACTTTCGTTAACTAGTAGCTACATTTATTTTTTTTAATTATATCAGCATAAAATAATTTACCACAGCTGTATAGCTCTGGGAAGTATTTAATTGTTACCTAATTCATGTATCATTTTATGTATGTAAGTTCTGTAAGGAAATAGTTATGCATTTGTGAATTAGTTTTGCTGTAAGTTCACCAAAAGGGATTTAGAAGACAAATCCGTTGTGCCAAACGGCCTCGTTGTGACTAGAAAGTGAAATGCAGTGGATTCGATAAATATATAATTCGGTTTGTGGTGACTAATATAGGCAGATATTTCTATGAAGATTGATTGTTTTTTTCTTTTTTGCGTTCGCCTTATTTATCTATCCCCCCCCCCCCCCCAAACCTCCAAGGCGGTGTCCGTTGCACTGTGGTTTTTATTTTGCGGCTGTCGGACCAATGCATCCGACGTCAGCATGAGATCTATGAAGATAATCTTGAGGTGATTAGATTGTGAATTTATGAATATTGACAGCGAATATTAAATGATACACGTAATTGACCAGACTACAAAATGATACACGAAGTTTACCAGACTGCCAAAATGATACACAAAGGTGATTAGACCCATACAATGATATTAAAATACTAAAGCAGACACACAATGATACACATACTTTAACATGCTGCTAAAAGGGGTCAAATACTTGACAGATAGACAAGAGGTCCACATACTTGACCAGATAAACAAGAGGTCCATAGACTTGACCAGATAGACAAGAGGTCCATTGACTTGACCAGATAGACAAGAGGTCCATAGACTTGACCAGATAGACAAAATGTCCATAGACTTGACCAGACAGACAAAATGTCCATAGACTTGACCAGATAGACAAAATGTCCATAGACTTGACCAGATAGACAAGAGGTTCATAGACTTGACCAGATAGACAAGAGGTTCATAGACTTGACCAGATAGACAAGAGGTCCATAGACTTGACCAGATAGACAAGAGGTCCATAGACTTGACCAGATAGACAAAATGTCCATAGACTTGACCAGATAGACAAAATGTCCATAGACTTGACCAGATAGACAAGAGGTCCATATACTTGACCAGATAGACAAGAGGTCCAGAGACTTGAACAAAAAAGGGATCAGACGTAACGATATTAGCTACCGGGCCCGTGAAACAAATAACACCTTGACCTTGGGAGCCCTTATTAAAATTGACGTACTTGGATGTTAGCCAATTCAAATGTAAAACATGGAGCCACGTGTGCGCACACACACAAACACACACACTCACATACACGCGCGCACACACACCCACACACACACACATACATGTCCATGTGGTTGAATCCGTGTCTATCGTAGTTTGTGAACAATAAAAGGTGCTACATTTCTGAAGTAGTACTCGCAGAGGAATACAATCTTAATAAGTGCTGAATGTAGGACCATTATGATGACGCATTGCGAGGTGTTCAAAAAGTATCCAACCTATGGACCAGGAAAAATACTGTCACTTCTCTGGAGGTTTGAAACCCTAATCCCCCCCCCCTCCTTCATCCCCCTTCCAAAGCACTCTCCACGGGACCCCCCCCCACCCCACTTCTGCGACATGCCCCGCCATTGCTGGATTATTTTACACTTCTCCGACATGCCCCGCCATTGCTGGAAATATTTTACACTTCTCCGACATGCCCTGCCATTGCGGGAAATATTTTACACTTCTCCGACATGCCCCGCCATTGCTGGAAATATTTTACACTTCTCCGACATGCCCCGCCATTGCTGGAAATATTTTACACTTCTCCGACATACCCCGCCATTGCTGGAAATATTTTACACTTCTCTGACATGCCCCGCCATTGCTGGAAATATTTTACACTTCTCCGACATATCCCGCCATTGCTGGAAATATTTTACACTTCTCCGACCTGGAGGAGGGAGAGAGAGGGAGAGAGATGGGAGAGAGAGAGAGGGGAGAGGGAGAGATAAAGAGAGGAGAGAGAGGGGAGAGATAAAGAGAGGGAGAAAGAGAGAGCAGACAAATGGTCGAATTGGGGAAGGAGGGGAGGGGAAGGCATGTTAGATAATCAACTTATCAGCGTCGCATCCTATGTTTGACTTGGACAAATTGTTGCTCGTGGGTTTGGTAATTGTTAGTGACTCCAAGTCGGTTCTGGAGGCGCTGGAGAACATCCCATTCAAAGAAAAGGGGATATTCTTGGTGGGGAGAGCGATCAACAACATAATCACTGTCCGCGGGATAAATGTCACCTTGCGTTTGATCCCTGGATATAGTGGGATACTAGGGAACAAGATGGCTGACAGGTTGGCAAAAACAGGAGAGCCTCGAAACAAGAACTGGATAGACCCTGCAGTAACCACGCAGTAAAACGAATTATTTAGAATAATACTCTGGAAATCTGGGTGAACGGGTGGGCGACGGGAACAATAAGTCACAGTGAATTTAGCGAAATGTCACAGCCAAAAAATAACGATGACATAAATAAACTACATAGAAGAGATCAAAGTCTCATCTTTCAGTTCCAAACAGGACACACCAGAGTCAATAGCCACTTGAACCACATCAATCTTCAGCACCTGCCCTTGTGCAGACATTGCTCTCATCCTGATGAAACAGTCCGACACCGACTCATTGGGTACAAGGCGCTTGCGGACATGAGGAAAAGATTCTTACAAGCACTGCTGACAATTACCAACACCCTGTACGGAGCAGTGACACAACTGAAGAAGACCTGTATCTAAACAAGAATGGCATTGAGCTGCCAAGAGCAGGCTTGCTCAGCAGCTATGGGATAATAACAATAACAACAAAGGGATTAGGGTTTCAAACTTCCAGGTGAATAATTGTACTTTTTCCGGCCCTAAGGTCGTACACTTTCTTTAAAGCACCTCCTACATTATGATTACGCTTCGTATAACACGACCAGAAACTGATAACTGACACGTGACACAGAACGCACCAGCAACTCATGGTATATAAAATTGAAAATTGGATAGAACGCGGCCTTAAAGCTAAACTCTAAATGAGTTTAGGGGTGTTGGGGATTCCGTGACGAAGTGGTTAAGCCGTCAGCCTCGTGATCAGGTGGTGTGGGTTCGACTCCAGACTCCGCCGACTTTTTCACGGTTGCGTATTGCGGAGTCCCCTGCATCTCGTAGTCGCCTCCTAGTCGGCTTGTTCTTGACTTGCCACTGGGGTCGGGCGGCTCGAGACGAGAGATTGAGGATAAAAAGTATCGCAGTTAATCCTTAATAAAACTAGCGCTAGCAAAATAAATTATGCCGTCATCGTCTACGATGTACGGCGGCCTTTGCCTTTTTTTGGGTATGGTTTAGAAAACTCCACAGAGTCTGTATATAACCAGTTTCTTGGAGGGTGTTTAACCGATGTGCGAGTCCATCTTAATAGACTCAAACACTACCTGCAACCAGTTAGGCACCATTTATAGCTGCCCTTAATAAACCACATGGGAAAAGGTACAAATAAGTAGATTGGGTAGATTTTTAACTTGTTTAACGGCTGTTTAGCCTTCTCTTTTAGATTTCCACTTGCCAAGGAATTTTTAACGTGCTCGACACTGAACACGGGTGTCCGATCTCACTACCCAGAATTCAGGGAAATTTTTACAAGAAAATCCACGGGGACAAAAATCCCGGTCCCCACCGTGATTCGAACCCGTGACTTCCGGCACCCGAGGCGGACACCTTACCTCGAGACCACTGAGTTTCCAGTTCTCTTCTTCGCTGTGTTTCCTTTCTCGGATCAGTAAAACATATACCCAATTACAGCTGGGTAGACTTAAGCGACTCGACCGGGGATTGAAGACAGTAGATTTTCCGTGATGTATTTATTTGTTTTAAACTTATAGGAAATGGCTTAGTGCTCACCCCACAGAGAATATGTCGCACAAAGGGGACTGTGTGGCTATAACTTCAGGTCTTGGTTATGTGGTTAGCGGAGCGGCATACGTGGCGCCTGACAGGCTGAGGGTCTCCATTGCTCTAATGTAGACATCCACTACCGAAAGTCTCAAAAATGGACGATTATTTATTCCAGGGGCTACCAACCTAACGGTTGCTAACAGATTGACATGGAAACTTGCCTGCGGATTTTCGCCTGAAAAAAAAATATGAAGCAAAGGAGGACAAAGACAGGAAGACAGACAGACGGACGGGCAGACAAGAGAGAGAGAGAGAGAGAGAAAGAGAGAAATACAGATAGACAGACAAACGAACAGACGTACGGTCGGACAGACAGACAGATAGATAGATAGATTATCAGCGGACTGGGCCTTTATTCGCAGATCAGTTTCTATCGGTTTCACTCCGTCCGATGCTAAAAAAACGCAAAACAGAACACTGCTCTTTTGCGCATGTCAATAGTGGGGGCGGCCATCTTTTACCTTAAATTAGTACGTCATGTTGTTTGACTGCACCGTGATGGCACGTGCAGGACATTCTTGACATCCTTAGCAACCATACTAACAACTTACAATACAAAGGCACATTTTGCCTAATTTCTATCCTACTTTTAAGGTTTTTAGTTGAAGCCCCTCTGTGTATATATATATAATGTGTACCTTTCCTTTCTTTTATCCTAGCACTGGATCTCGTCAAGATGGCCAACATTACTATTAAAGCAATGCCTTGTGACATCATAAAAGTAAAGGTAAGATTAAGGTAAAGGTAAGATAAATAATTAGCCAGCAGCAGTGGTTCTGGGCCTGGAATTCGCGAACCAATTCTAGATTCTAAAATGAAACTAGATACAGCGCAGTGAATGAGATGACTTCAGTAAGCAACTCGTACCTGGCTGCTTGTATCATGGTCAGCGGAAACAGCTGACCAAGACTCTATTCTGTTTCCAAGCAGCGGACATATAAACAGGCTTTGCAAGATTACCACAACCAGATTCTAGTGTGACCTACGAAGAGTGCAAAAGGTTTATTAGGGTTAGATACATGGCCAAATGGGAAACAGAACATACTGGCTACACAAAAAATGATGCCTATTACCAGTTGAACAGAAGAGAGCAGGTCGTAGTCTTCAGACTCCACACAGGCCACAACAGACTGAGGTACCATCTATTCAATAAACTGAAGATAGGTGGCACTGACGAATGCACGTGTGGTACAAGGAAAAGGACCGCTGAACATCTGCTGCAAAATTGCCCGACATACGAGGACCAGAGAAAGCACATGTGGCCATCACCAGTGCCAACACTAGACAAGCTCTATGGCAATGTCGATAGCCTTATGATGACCGCTGCTTTCTTCGAACAAATTCAAGTTGACATCTGACAGCGTACGAAGAAGAAGAAAAAGAAGAAGAAGAAGAAGAAGAAGAAGAAGAAGTAAACAGGCTGCAGTAGTGTTGTCTGGCTAAGAGAATAGGGATTCCATTGGACAGGCGAACCCGGGATCCAAAAAAAGAACCTTCGAAGTCGGATGTGTCGCGCTGAAAGGCGCAGATATCGCAGTCTTTCTGTAAACTACGACACAACGTGGGGACGAACGCCGAAGAAGAAGCAAATTCGAAAGTTATTTTACAATTACGAGTATTTTTATTCATCTCTTTCATTATTATCATTGGCGTCTCAGTCTCAGTAGAATATGCGCGTGGTGCCTGTGAGTTGAATCTAGGGCGCAAGCCAGGACGCTGAATATGGAGACCCTGCCTGTGTTGCCTAAACTGTAGGATCCCCCCTCTCTGCCACACTTGGGGTAATCCAGAGGAATGTAGAGCATGACAATTTGACACCAGCTTAGCTGCAGGAGCTGCCGGAATTAGTTTGCAATTTTGAAACCATCCGTCTTAAGTGCTACCACTCCGAATTTTCTGTCTGGGTTTACTCCCGTAGCCCTACCCTCTCCCGAGGTTTCCACAAGGCAGTGGAGTCGTTGCCCGCAGATGCTAGTAACTCGAGACATCCGATGATACTCTCATCGTCCCGAGACTAGTCAACACTCTCTGGGACGTGAGTTCCTCCTCTCCTAGGCGAACTGCCGGAACAGCCTAACGAGCTTCGTCTACCCGGATACTTTGTCTACCGGCAGATGCTTGGCTTCATCTGCGTGTCACTTACTACTACGGGATCACGTCAATTCCTCAACTCGTTAGCCAGGCTGCCATGAAAACAGCCCGTTTCCAGGGAGGGCTACTAGGAAGCCGAGGGGAGAGTGTTGGCTAGTATGTTTTGCCTGACCCTGACTAAAATGTCTGATCAGTATATTTTGCCTGACCCTGACTAACATGTCTGATCAGTATATTTTGCCTGACCCTGACTAACATGTCTGATCAGTAAATTTTGCCTGACCCTGACTAACATGTCTGATCAGTATATTTTGCCTGACCCTGACTAACATGACTGATCAGTATATTTTGCCTGACCCTGACTAACATGTCTGATCAGTATGTTTTGCCTGACCCTGACTAACATGTCTGATCAGTATATTTTGCCTGACCCTGACTAACATGTCTGATCAGTATATTTTGCCTGACCCTAACATGTCTGATCAGTATATTTTGCCTGACCCTGACTAACATGTCTGATCAGTATATTTTGCCTGACCCTAACATGTCTGATCAGTATATTTTGCCTGACCCTGACTAACATGTCTGATCAGTATATTTTGCCTGACCTTGACTAACATGTCTGATCAGTATATTTTGCCTGACCCTAACATGTCTGATCAGTATATTTTGCCTGACCCTGACTAACATGTCTGATCAGTATATTTTGCCTGACCCTGACTAACATGTCTGATCAGTATATTTTGCCTGACCCTAACATGTCTGATCAGTATATTTTGCCTGACCCTGACTAACATGTCTGATCAGTATATTTTGCCTGACCCTGACTAACATGTCTGATCAGTATATTTTGCCTGACCCTGACTAACATGTCTGATCAGTATATTTTGCCTGACCCTAACATGTCTGATCAGTATGTTTTGCCTGACCCTGACTAACATGTCTGACCAGTATATTTTGCCTGACCCTAACATATCTGACCAGTATGTTTTGCCTAACCCTGACTAAGATGTCTGATCAGTATATTTTGCCTGACCCTGACTAACATGTCTGATCAGTATATTTTGCCTGACCCTGACTAACATGTCTGATCAGTATATTTTGGCTGACCCTAACATGTCTGATCAGTATATTTTGCCTGACCCTAACATGTCTGATCAGTATATTTTGCCTGACCCTAACATGTCTGATCAGTATATTTTGCCTGACCCTGACTAACATGTCTGATCAGTATATTTTGCCTGACTCTAACATGTCTGATCAGTATATTTTGCCTGACCTTGACTAACATGTCTGATCAGTATATTTTGCCTGACCCTAACATGTCTGATCAGTATATTTTGCCTGACCCTGACTAACATGTCTGATCAGTATATTTTGCCTGACCCTGACTAACATGTCTGATCAGTATATTTTGCCTGACCCTAACATGTCTGATCAGTATATTTTGCCTGACCCTGACTAACATGTCTGATCAGTATATTTTGCCTGACCCTGACTAACATGTCTGATCAGTATATTTTGCCTGACCCTGACTAACATGTCTGATCAGTATATTTTGCCTGACCCTAACATGTCTGATCAGTATGTTTTGCCTGACCCTGACTAACATGTCTGACCAGTATATTTTGCCTGACCCTAACATATCTGACCAGTATGTTTTGCCTAACCCTGACTAACATGTCTGATCAGTATATTTTGCCTGACCCTGACTAACATGTCTGATCAGTATATTTTGCCTGACCCTGACTAACATGTCTGATCAGTATATTTTGGCTGACCCTAACATGTCTGATCAGTATATTTTGCCTGACCCTAACATGTCTGATCAGTATATTTTGCCTGACCCTAACATGTCTGATCAGTATATTTTGCCTGACCCTGACTAACATGTCTGATCAGTATATTTTGCCTGACTCTAACATGTCTGATCAGTATATTTTGCCTGACCAGACGTCAGTCTTCCTCCCCGCAGTAATGGGAAACAGATTGGAATGGTGGCTAACTCGTTTGATTATTCCTGAATATCCACTTCTGGAAGCATTTATTTTAACTGTGTACAAATCCAGTACAATATCACGTATCGAGACTTACATATCTTCAGTATAAAAAAGTAAAGTAAAGTAACCCATAGCATTACTGCCGTAGGGGTGTGAGGTGTTAACGATCTCACATTTCAAAGGCTCGGCTATATGAGGGCGGTAGCCATCTCCTCTCCCTCGCCGCTGTTACGTCCCGGACTGAACCGTTATCCGATTTAAGGCTGGGTCGATCCGGGAGCCATTGCTGTCTGAAAAAAACATTACCGCTTCAACTGGGGAATGAACCCAGAAGCACTCAGATGCGAAGCCAGCGCGATAACCACTGCGCTACGTATGGCTCCACTAATATCAATTAACCAATCAATGAGACTTACAAATCTTCAGTATGGCTCCACTAATATAAATTAACCAATCATTGAGACTTAAATATATTCAGTATGGCTCCACTAATATCAATTAACCAATCAATGAGACTTACAAATCTTCAGTATGGCTCCACTAATATAAATTAACCAATCATTGAGACTTAAATATATTCAGTATGGCTCCACTAATATCAATTAACAAATCGGGGTTGTCGTGGGCTAGTGGTTAAGTGACATGGCTCACAACGCACATGTGCTGGGTTCGCTCCCCAATCACAGCACCGGCCGTTACCCTGAGGAAGCAAACCCTTAGAAAATGCAGGAGCTAGCAGCCCGTTACATAAAATAAATGCCGAAGTCGGATGCACTGGGCGGAAAGGCGAAAAAAAACATAGTTCAACGCACATCGCTTTGTGGAATATAGAAATAAGGCGAACACAAACAAAAAAATACAAAAATAAAAACTCTGCTATTGGTGTTATCAGGTCCTGACCAAGCCACAAGAACAGAAGATTACAACTCGTGAAATGGGATGCTTCCGATAGGTCACTAGAAGAGATGTGGGGGAAAAGGAGAAATTTGACAAAAAATTCGAAAAATGCCAGGTTTGACTTATACAGCCAGCCAGAGAATTAAGTTGTTTGGTCTCCAAACCTTCAAATCGCTCGAGCCTGTAGCTCCAAATAGTAGGATTTCGGAGCAAAAGGAAGACCAAGAAAATGATGGATTAGTTGTGTTTAAAAAAAAACTACAGAGGCATAGATTGAAAATATCAAGGTCACGTAGATCGCACATGAGAGACGGCTACTGTATCAATTTGAGATGGTTCTCGAACCGTTACGTCAGCTTGACGGGCTGAATGATGTAAATAGGATAGTTAAACAATATCTAATACAACACATCAATGAGCTGATACATCGGCTTGACGGGTCAATACAACACATCAGCGCACGGATACATCGGCTTGACGGGTCTATACAACACATCAGCGCGCGGATACATCGGCTTGACGGGTCAATACAACACATCAGCGCGCGGATACATCGGCTTGACGGGTGAATATAACACATCAATGAGCTGATACATCGGCTTGACGGGTCAATACAACACATCAATGAGCTGATACATCGGCTTGACGGGTCAATACAACACATCAGCGCGCGGATATATCGGCTTGACGGGTCAATACAACACATCAATGAGCTGATACATCGGCTTGACGGGTCAATACAACACATCAGCGCGCGGATACATCGGCTTGACGGGTCAATGCAACACATCAGCGCGCGGATACATCGGCTTGACGGGTCAATACAACACATCAGCGCGCGGATACATCGGCTTGACGGGTGAATATAACACATCAATGAGCTGATACATCGGCTTGACGGGTCAATACAACACATCAATGAGCTATACATCGGCTTGACGGGTCAATACAACACATCAGCGCGCGGATATATCGGCTTGACGGGTCAATACAACACATCAATGAGCTGATACATCGGCTTGACGGGTCAATACAACACATCAGCGCGCGGATACATCGGCTTGACGGGTCAATGCAACACATCAGCGCGCGGATACATCGGCTTGACGGGTCAATACAACACATCAGCGCGCGGATACATCGGCTTGACGGGTGAATATAACACATCAATGAGCTGATACATCGGCTTGACGGGTCAATACAACACATCAATGAGCTGATACATCGGCTTGACGGGTCAATACAACACATCAGCGCGCGGATACATCGGCTTGACGGGTCAATGCAACACATCAGCGCGCGGATACATCGACTTGACGGGTCAATACAACACATCAGCGCGCGGATACATCGACTTGACGGGTGAATATAACACATCAATGAGCTGATACATCGGCTTGACGGGTCAATATAACACATCAATGAGCTGATACATCGGCTTGACGGGTCAATACAACACATTAGCGCGCGGATACATCGGCTTGACGGGTCAATATAACACATCAATGAGCTGATACATCGGCTTGACGGGTCAATACAACACATCAATGAGCTGATACATCGGCTTGACGGGTCAATACAACACATCAGCGCGCGGATACATCGGCTTGACGGGTCAATGCAACACATCAGCGCGCGGATACATCGACTTGACGGGTCAATACAACACATCAGCGCGCGGATACATCGACTTGACGGGTGAATATAACACATCAATGAGCTATACATCGGCTTGACGGGTCAATACAACACATCAGCGCGCGGATACATCGGCTTGACGGGTCATCAATTTACTGCAAACAACTTTAACAAGTATTTGTCTCTCATCTCGCAGGCTGATGTATGTGTTAGTTCATTGCACAGAAGCAAAAACATGACCAAGGGATTTTTGGCTTCGTACATAAAAGACTGTGCAGGCACTGTGGTACAAGACCAATTGAATGAGGTAATGTGTAAGTTTAAGGCTGTAATGCTTTCCTTCGCTGCACAAAAGATTAAAACATAAATTTATGTTTTTTAAAAGCTAGTAACCCATCGTAAGCGATGATAGCAACACTGTCTGAAAGTTTATTATCTTGATGATGTAACTTCCGCTGTATTTGGATTATAGTCCAGAGCTACCTTGGGTCAGTGGCAAGACGTGTCTTAGTGGCTGGAGGTAATTGAGGATTCAGGGAGTCTGGTCCCACTCCATTAAGGCCAGGGGTCGCTTGAAACTTGCAGGGCTCGAACCCACGCCGTTTCCGTTCACCTCTTTGAGAGGCGAGTGCTTTACCTCTCAACCAGCGAATGAAATAACAAAATGGCTCTAGCTACGGAAGAATTCCAGAATAGGCCTACATACAAGGAAACAACTCTTTGTTAATGAAACGGAAAGAGAGAGAGAGAGAGAGAGAGAGAGAGAGAGAGAGAGAGAGAGAGAGAGAGAGAGAGAGAGAGAGACAAACAGACAAACATACAGACTTACAGTTTTATGTAGAACTAATATTGCTTTATTGGTCGGTAATGTTCCAGTAGTTTTCGTCCTATAATGTTGTGGTATTTGTCAAAGGATTTCAATGCTGTGTGAGTGATGTTCTTTGATATCTGTGTTCGTTAATTGATTCAGAGTTTGTCTTTTCTGAATTCCAATAACATTACCGCTAGTGTAACTCTCAGTACCTGCTGTAGGATTATCTTTGCTATTTTTTTAACCTTCTATTTAACTTGTTATCACAGTTGTCCATTTGTGTGGACTTCTACTTCTCCTATTTTTATCAATTTTCCAATAGCCTCTTCAACATTATCTGGTTGATCAGTCCTGACACTGGTTATACGATTGTCTTAATATGTCTCTCCATGTAACTATCATCTGCAGCTCTCTTCATTTCAGCAAAAATTCGTAGTTTGTAGTTCCTAGTCGAACTGTACTTTTACAGAAGCGGATTCCCCTGTACAGGTCCCAGCTCTGGTATGAGCTGGATGTAGCCGGGTGGAGGCGTGAGCAGCTTAATACTCCGCTACATTGAGACAAGTGCCATACGCAGTGGTTAACCGATGTGCAAGTACATTTTAATAGACTCAAACACTAGAGCAAAGCAGACCCACAGGCTGTTAGGCGCCATCAATGCTGCCCTTAACAAACCACATTACCATAGCCGGTGTCATTCCAGGTCACACAGTTAGTCGACTCTTTCGACATGCTTTCCGTGGGGCACTGGTCCTTGTCATGCACAAAGACCCCGGCGGACCACTCTGTTCTTCTTCCTCTTCTTCTTCTTTTTCTTCTTCTTCTTCTTCGTACGCTGTCAGACGTTAACTTGAATTTGTTCGAAGAAAGCAGCTGCCATCCTGAGGCTCCCGAAACTGCCATCGAGCTTGTCTAGTGTTGCCACTGGTGATGGCCACATGTGCTTTCTCTGGTCCTCGTATGTTGGGCAATTTTGTAGCAGATGTTCAGCGGTCATTTTCCCTGTGCCACACGAGCATTCGTCAGTGCCACCTATCTTCAATATTTTAAATAGATGGTACCTCAGTCTGTTGTGGCCTGTGCGGAGTCTGAAGACCACGACCTGCTCTCTTCTGTTCAGCAGGTAGTAGGCATCATTTTTTGTGTAGCCAGTTTGTTTTGTTTCCCATTTGGCCATGTATCTAGCTCTAATAATCCTTTTTGACTCTTCGTACGTCACACTAGAATCTGGTTATGGTAGTCTTGCACCTTCTTTTGCCAGTCTGTCTGCCTCCTCGTTGCCTTGGATATTACAGTGGGATGGAACCCACTGTACCACTACTCTTTTTGGTGCGGACTGCTGGCATAGTTGACAGAGTACTGCTCTTAAATCATTAAGTTCAGTATTTTTCTGGCTTTTTAGTTTTGTGACCACGGCCAGGGTATCTGTGAACATGACTATCTGGCTTTCATTGCTTTCGCCTGTGAGCATTGCTTCTACTGCAGCCTTAAGTGCCTCTGCCTCCGCTCTGAAATTACTACCACTCTGTTCGAACTCTAATGTCCCTGAATGCCTGAAATGTAAAAGGTGAGTCTTGGTCGCCCCGACCTCTCTTTCCTTGAATCTTGCCCTGTAGTATCTTCTGTAGAAGACTTACATGTCTCATATTTTGATCCAGAAAACTCAACTAACGTTTTTTGTATAAAATACAATATTTATCTTTGTGCACCCACACCATTGAGTACATTGTCATTGGATTTTCTTTCTATCCAACTCACTCTTTCCATTCTACGGTAGCACTACATTTCAAACGCTTCCAAGCTTTTTTAATCTTCTTTGTTAGAGTCCATGTTTTATTGTAATTGGTCATGCATGAGTGGTTATTATTATTTTCCTCAATTATATTCTTTGAGGTTAAAATTTGTTAACTTAACTTAACTTAACTTAACATCTTAATACTGGTTTAGAAGACTCTACAGAGTCTGTATACAACCAGTTTCTTGGAGGGTAGTTTAACAGATGTGCGAGTCCATCACAATAGACTCAAGCACTAGAGCTAAGTAGACCCGCAGCCAGTTAGGCGCCATTTATAGCTGCTCTTAACACACCACCTTGGGAAAGGCAAAATAACTTGGGTAGATGTTTAGCTAGAACAATCTAAATGCTGTCCAGGCAGCGGCTGTTAAGCCTACTCTTTTCGATTTCCAACTGCCAAAGGATTTTTTTTATGTGCGCAAAACTGAACGCGGGAGTCCGATTTCACTTCCCAGAGATCAGGGACATTTTTACCAGAAGATCCTCGTGAAAACAAAATCTAGGCCTTCACCGTGTATCGAACCTGCGGCCTCCGGGAACCTTACCTTGAGACCACTGAGTGCCCTATCTGTAGGAAAGCTCTCAGCCATCGTTCATCTCACCTTATCTAGATCTCTGAAATTTTTAGGGAGCAAAGACAAGCCATTCAAAAATGTTTGCCTAGAAGCGTAGTTTAACAAAAATATTTACTTTTTATAATAGTCAGGCTCGCACGCTTGATAAATGCCAGTAATTGCATAATGTTTTCTTCTACAGCTGCAGGTCTGTAATGGGAGAGACCTTCAACATGGTGAGGTTGTAGAAACGGTTCCAGGGAATCTTGGTAACATGTTTACCAAGCTGATGTTCGTATGTTTGTACCGCTGGAAGGCAGGCAACGAACAGGTAAGTCCTGCTGTACCGCTGGAGGGCAGGAAACGAATATGTAAGTCTTGCTGTACCGCTGGAGGGCAGGAAACGAATAGGTAAGTCTTTCTGTACCGCTGGAGGGCAGGAAACGAACAGGTACGTCTTGCTGTACCGCTGGAGGGCAGGAAACGAATAGTTAAGTCTTGCTGTACCGCTGGAGGGCAGGAAACTAATAGGTAAGTATTGCTGTACCGCTGGAGGGTAGGAAACGAATAGGTAAGTCTTGCTGTACCACTGGAGGGCAGGAAACGAACAGGTACGTCTTGCTGTACCGCTGGAGGGCAGGAAACGAATAGGTAAGTCTTGCTGTACCGCTGGAGGGCAGGAAACGAACAGGTACGTCTTGCTGTACCGCTGGAGGGCAGGAAACGAACAGGTAAGTCCTGCTGTACCACTGGAAACAGATGGATGGGGCAAGATGATTGGTTGGTTATTGATTCAACAGAATGCCATTTAGTGGTATATGCAAGTGTTTAGTTATACACGTATAGCATAGACAATCTGGGCAGAGATGGGCAGACAAAGATCTTCAGACTCAGAACGCCATGTAGTATAGTCAAGGTCCACCTCCACAGAACGGGTCTTAGAGACACCGCCACATGTGGAGCACCAAAGTGAACGCCAGAATATATCATGCACGACTGTCTCACTTAGGAAAGACCAAAAAGAAGCAGTTTGGCTCCGGGAAGCGACCATGCTCGACAAGCTGTGGAGAAGCAGCGCAGACCTGAAACAGTCTTCTTCGTGAACCTCACAGGACTAGAGAAGAAGAGGGAGAAGAATAGAAAAAGAAGAAAAAGAAGAAGAAGAAGAAGAAGTTCTACACGTAGTGTTCAATTTGTCTGGCTTTGTAGGATGAAGTTTCTTCCTAACACCATTTCTGGCTTTGGAGGAAGAAGTTTCTTCCTAACACCATTTCTGGCTTTGGAGGAAGAAGTTTCTTCCTAACACAATTTCTGGTTTTGAAGGATGAAGTTTCTTCCTAACACAATTTCTGGTTTTGAAGGGTGAAGTTTCTTCCTAATATCATTTCTGGTTTTGGAGGAAGAAGTTTCTTCCTAACACCATTTCTGGCTTTGGAGGAAGAAGTTTCTTCCTAACACAATTTCTGGTTTTGGAGGATGAAGTTTCTTCCTAATATCATTTCTGGTTTTGGAAGATGAAGTTTCTTCCTAATACCATTTCTGGCTTTGGACATCAGTCTCTGGACTCTCAAAAAGACTGCTCAACAGTCTCACAAGGACGTGTGCACAGCCAGCACTCTGAGGCCTCTTTTGGTTGGATTCTGTATAAGTGGATCTTAAGTTGTATGTGTTGAGTGCCAAGTCGTGGTTGGATTCTGTTCAAGTGGATCTTAAGTTGTATGTGTTGAGTGGGAAGTTCTGGTTGGATTCTGTTCAAGGGGATCTTAAGTTGTATGTGTTGAGTGCCAAGTCGTGGTTGGATTCTGTTCAAGTCGATCTTAAGTTGTATGTGTTGAGTGCCAAGTCGTGGTTGGATTCTGTTCAAGTGGATCTTAAGTTGTATGTGTTGAGTGCCAAGTCGTGGTTGGATTCTGTTCAAGTGGATCTTAAGTTGTATGTGTTGAGTGCCAAGTCTTTTTAGGAGGTTGATGTTGTCTTTTGGGATTTGAGATGGTCATATGTTGGAAGATGTATCTCCAAACATTATCCATTGCCCATCTATGGGTTGTTGGTGTGTATTGTTGTTTTTGCCTTGATCCACTCTTAGCCAATATATCTGGCTTGTCATTGACAGTTGTATTTGAGTGACCAGGGATCCACTGCATAACTATTCTGACTTAATGTAATGTGATAAGCTAGTTGGTATCAAGGGATATTTGGGTACCTTCATGCTGACAATGACCCCCCCCCCCCCCACCACCCACCACCCCCACCCCACCCTCCATCTTCAAGGGCAGATAATGAGTCTGTAGAGACGCTTTGGGCTTTTGATGGGAAGTCATCAAACGCAGTCCACACGCGGCACAGGGTTAAAAACAGATTTGGAAGAGAGATACAACTGTGGAAATAACAAGCAGAGACAGACGGTAGAAATGAAGAGAGATACGGGGACGGAAGTAGGAACAGCCATAGAGAGGAAGAAAAGGACAAATAAATGTAAAGACTGATGGGCGAATAGACTAAGAGGAGTAGATATATAGATAGATAGACGGACGGACGGACGAACAGACGGACGGACGGATGGATGGATGGATGGAAGGAAGGATGGATGGATAGATGGATAGATGGATAGATAGATAGATAGATAGATAGATAGATAGATAGATAGATAGATAGATAGATAGATAGATAGATAGATAGATAGATAGATAGATAGATAGATAGATAGATAGATAGATAGATAGATAGATAGATAGGTAGGTAGGTAGGTAGGTAGGTAGGTAGGTAGGTAGGTAGGTAGGTAGGTAGGTAGGTAGGTAGGTAGGTAGGTAGGTAGGTAGATTGATTGATAGATAGATAGATAGATAGATAGATAGATAGATAGATAGATAGATAGATAGATAGATAGATAGATAGATAGATAGATAGATAGATAGATAGATAGATAGATAGATAGATAGATAGATAGATAGATAGATAGATAGATAGATAGATAGATAGATAGATAGATAGATAGATAGATAGATAGATAGATAGATAGATAGATAGATAGATAGATAGATAGATAGATAGATAGATAGATAGATAGATAGATAGATAGATAGATAGATAGATAGATAGATAGATAGATAGATAGATAGATAGATAGATAGATAGATAGATAGATAGATAGATAGATAGATAGATAGATAGATAGATAGGCAGGCAGGTGGATGGACAGACGGACAAGAAGATAGACAGACAGATGGGCAGGTAGGTAGGTAGGTAGTTAGGTAGGTATGTAGATAACAGAAAGGTAGGCAGACATACATAAAAGTAAGAAAGATGGATGAATTGATTACTTGGTTAGTTGTCGGTGCCGGTATCCTGGGATGTTTGATGGGAAGGAACGAAAAGGATCACCAGACTTCTATCTATATCGTAAACATCAACAAAAGATAATCGGTTGGTTAGCAATCTCATCATGTTTAACCCAATTTGCTACAGAAACCTTCACTAAAAGAACAAACAAAGTTCTATATCGCAGACTTCAAAAAGAAGATATCTACTGTGGTAGCCCCAAGTGGTTCTCCCCGTGACACGAAACAGACAAGAAGATTTGTATAAGTAGCTTCCGATATTCTGTGTTGCTACTGCTAAAAGGCGAGACAATCGTTCCTCAAATAAAATGAACGAAAGAAAGTTCGAAACGGTTGGTGTTTCTTCTTCTTCTGCGTACGCAGTCAGACAGTAACCATTATTTTTTCGAAAAAAGCGGCGGTCATCCTGAGGCTGTCGCCACTGCCATAGAGCTTGTCTTGCAGTTCCACTGGTAATGGCCACATCTGCTCTCTCTGATCCTCGTATGTCGGGCAGTTCTGCAGCAGATGTTCAGCGGTCATTTTACCGGCACCGCACGGGCATTCGTCGGTACCACCTATCTTCAATTTGTTGAATAGGTGGTTCCTCAGTCTATTGTGGCCAGTGCGAAGACTGTAGACGACGACCTGCTCTCTTCGGTTCAACTGGTAATAGGCATTGAAATGGTTGGTGTTTAATTTATGCAAGTTACAAGCGTCGTCTGTGCTCAATGGAGATTACACCAGTTCTAGTACTATCGGAAGCGGACGATAAACTCAGAGATCCCTTGTACAAGATGTGTTAGTTAAAATGGTCTTTTGTGCACCTAATACCAGTCACATTCCTTCACTCTAGAAAAGTTCCAGCATTTCACACGTTGACCTAGACAGTGTGAGAATACTTTATAAATGGCTGCTATAGTTGACACTGGTAGCAAATCGCTGATAAGAACATAAATAATGTGGTTCTGATAGACTAATTATGACTAAATAGAGGACGATAAGACGATTATAATATTGATTCTGTAACATGTATTCCTCCCACCTCACCCCCCAATTCGATCATTGTTCTTCTCTCTTTCTCTCTCTCTCTCTCTCTCTCTCTCTCTCTTTCTCTCTCTGCGGGACGTTATATATAAGACACATAATGGAATTACATAGATCAACGAAGGATCTACAAGTGGCCCACAAAAGTCAGTAAATCGTTTACAAGTTGGAATACATGGCTGCGATGGAAAAATATATGAGAGCAGTGAAAACCTGAAACACGAAGACCAGATAGAAGAAAGTCAACACAGATGGGCCTCACAACAGAAGGAAGACCCAAATCATTTAATTGATCTATTCAATATTGAGAGGACGGTGATGGAAGGTATGGTGCCAGGCAAAAGAGGAAGGGGTAGACCAAGAAGACGATGGCACCAAGATATCCAGGAGTGCCTGGGTATGACTGTGGCGGAGGCTGGAGTTTTGGCAAGAGAACGAGTTTCTTTCAGACAGACTGTGATGGGAGCGACGTTCTACAAAGGACATGCCACATGATGATGATGATTCAATATTGTACTCTTAATTCTTATGTATTCAGCATATTTTTTTGTCATCTTTCATAATCATTCCATTTCATTCATCCTTGATGTACACCTCACTACATTGCATCTTCACAAATTTAAATCAGGAAATAGATAAAAAGGGGTCCGGATGAAGTATGAAGGAAAATAACTATACTCATTCCCAAAATGGCCCCAGTAAAACAATTGTGCATCAGAAACTCGACAGGGTAAACCGAGGAACACAAGAAAATAAAAATAGCAACCAAATACCTAGGTAGTACAACGAGGATCATCAGATGGCGAGGAACAACGGCAGGTACATCACGGAAACACCAGGTTAGGTACAAACAGATACACACACGCATCCAATCACTGGCTTATGCGTCTTAATGTCGCTCAGATTGACTACGGTCTGGGGTGGAATAGGCGCGCCTCCGCCAGTAGAAATTAGTGAGGCAAACACATAAAATAAAACAATATAAAAATAATAACATAGATTGTCTTACCTGTAACTGGGACATCATACATGGAACACTGAATTCTTAGACGTACATATCCTGCGGCCGAATAAATGTGGAATTACGCTTAAGGATGCCTGAGAATCCGACATGTCGATGTGAATAACCAGCAAACGGGAAATCCCATTCTTATAGGTCCTTCCCCATATTGAAAGTAGACGTAGATTGAGCCTGAACCTATTTCATGCTACACTTGTTTGCCAAAATGACTTTTTTCAAGCCACATTTCAGGAATCTTCCATTTATCAAACAGTTATTTGGCAGCTCTATGGCAGTGTCGACAGCCTCAGGATGACCGCCGCTTTTTTTCAAAAAAATAATGGTTACTGTCTGACTGCGTACGAAGAAGAAGAAGAAGAAGAAACAGTTATTTAAAAAATAAATGTCATGAACACTGAACTAATTTACCTAGCTGTCTGGTTGTTACTGAGGTCTGTTTCTGTTTTTAAGAATCGACGTCACTGCATTCCGGGCATACCCATGGGTACTCAGTCACTCTCAGCAATTGGTGCAAGGTATGGATGCTGATGGTCCCTGTAGTTCGGTGGTTGTACACTCTCCTGCTCCGTTCTCGCATGCGCCCCACTCCGTTCGAACCTCCTTTGATGTCGAAACTTTGCAGTCTGTGGATTGCTGATTCATCTATTTCGGTGTCCTCATCCAACAGACGGTCGATGATTGATTTGAAAATGTCACTCCCATCCGTCACTAACGTGCCCATGATAGGAGCTTGTGATGCCAAGATGTCAGTTCTTTCGTTGCCCTGAACCCCAGCATGAGCAGGACAGTAGATCCATGTCAACCCCTGGAGGTTTGAGGCCTCAACAGCTGCTCTACACTCGTACCTCAGCCATCCCTTCTGTACCTTCTGAAGTACGGCTTGCGCGTCTGTCACGATGACTGCCTTTGTTAAAGAGGTCTCAGAAAGGCATCTCAAGGCTGAGGTCACTGCTTCCATGTCCATTCTCAAACTGGAGGTTGCTGACATGTATGCCCTACTCCGCACAGCAACGACCTGTCCTCTCACTCTAGCCTGATGCCCCGCTCACCAGCTCCTTCGGAAAGGATCACCGGGGTCTGAAAGGGGAGGAAAGAGTAATAACACTTTAACCTGACATATCAAGAGGCGACTAAGGCATTTTTGGCATGGGGCTAACTTTCCCATCAGGAAAAAGCCTTAAGCCACACACATTTCAACAGATATAGACAGATCAACATTTAATGACTTGACATGTAGTTGTTGGAGGTCTATGCTTCACTGGGAGATCAAAATGTTTTGGCTTGGCTTGGCTTTGTTCGTTCTCAATCTCCCGCTACCAAACACTAAAAGGGCTTAGTAGCAGAACGTAGTCCAGAGAACGGAATTCGCTATGTCTTAGTTTACAGCTTGACTGCGATATTTGCACCTTTCGGTCCAACACATCCGACTTCAGCAAGGAGTTTTTTAGTACCGGGTTAGCATTCCCTCTTCGATCCCTTCTCCTTAGTCAGTCTGCCCTGCTGCAGCCTGTTATCCAGGATCACCGCGTGGAGGTGTAGAAGGGTCTTGGCCGCTCTGGTTCGCTGGCCCTGACGCTAGCAGTCAGCTATGGGTCGCTGATCTCTGCAGCTCATGCGCAGCTCAGCGTCTTGATCCCAAATGTTTTGATTGATTTAATGTTTTTGAGAATTCGTTGGCATCAGAAAATTTGTTTGATTTTTCTTTATGTTTTTTCACAACATTCGTGTTCTTTTTTTTTTTGTATGCGTAGATTGCTTAGACTGAAAACAATCAATATGTTTCTTATTTCCATCATCATCATCTTCTATCCGCTTGTGTCTTTACACCCCGTGAGGAGGTGTCGTTTTCTGTCGTGTGCCACCTTTGTCGCCGATGATGGTTCTTATTGTATTAATAAAATAAAAATGTTCGCCCAGGCCGAACGTCACCGTAGGAGGTCGAAACGGCGCTCTGCCAGACCCTTCAATAGAAGGAGGGGGGGGGGGGGGGTTGTAGAATATCTTGTTGGGGGGAGCTGTGGGGAGGAGGGCTGATGGTGGGTGAAGGAGGGCTGGTGGCGTGTCTCGATAGTTGTGAGCAGTCCCCAGTGACGAGGACAATGGAGTCCTGCGCGTCACGACTGATCAGTTGAGGTGTCGACCACGATCTTTGTGGGCTCCTTGGAGGAAGCCGGGTACTTCGCTGCCTTGGGAAGAGGGAGTGTTTGAGGAGTTCTTCTCCTACGTGTCTATCCGGTGTCAGAGGCTGTCGTCTTCCATTCTCGAGCTCCAACTCCGCTCCCTTTGAATGTTGTCCTCCTGCGAGGCGATGAAATTATGTCTCCGTTTAGAATACAGAGAAATGAGAGGGTCCCTGGGGTCCTTGGGGGGGGGGGGGGGGATGAGTAAAGATTGACATCAAGCTGTGAAGAAGAGCCCTTGTATATAGCATCTATTCTTGGCATGACGCTGGGGAGCAGCCAAGCGGAACGAGTGTTGTTATGTAGGCCTCAATTTCCGCGCCTGGGAGCTGAGCGATATTCGACCAAAAATGGCCATATATTTTTACTAGAAGATGCAAAGACCGCGAACAAAATGCATTGTAACTTGCGAAATACACTACTCAGATGAATAAAGACACACTCACGATAAAGCAGCTCTGCATGGGAGCGATCAGTGCAAATATTAATCCGTTTAGAAACTGGAGAACATCCGAAACAGACACAAATACCGGAGCTAATCGTGAGCACAGCTAATCAATCACAGCTCAAAACTATATCTTAATGTATGACTTGGGGACGGCGCGAGTACAGCTCACCACGGTAAGGTGCTGAGTTCGATCCCCATCACAGCACCGGCCGTTACCCCAGGGAAGAAAACCCTCAGAAAATGCAGGAGTAAGCAGACCCTTACATAAAATGCATGCCGAATTCGCACTGGGCCGACAGACGCAAAATAAAAAAACAAAGTGCAGCGCTCACCTACTTGGAGAATAGATAAATAAGGTGAACGCATAACAAAAAGTCAAATATAAAAAGCAAGTCATTGATTGAAACTAGATGTATGTGTCTAGAACGTTATTGGTACCGCGTTGAAAATAATAGGGTCACTCTCTTTCTAGGTACGTGATAAAAGGCGACTAGGGGAGAACTGTACATATCCCCACTCTGGGTTACCTGTCTTGTTTGTTGTTTTCTTTATTTCTATATGCATTTCTCTGGTATTGCGTTTTAGTCCCATGTCTTCTATTACCTTGCATTTTTCTTCTAACCATTGTTCTTTGCCCAGCCTGCACATTGAACGTATCTCTTTGTGTAGTGATGGATATGCTGGATTGATTTTAGCCTTCTTTCTATTTACCATTTTAGTTAAGATGTCATCTATCATCCATTCTTGGCTTTTCCTAAGTTCTTTATCTGGTAATGATTTATTGCTACTTGTATACTGGTTTTTATACGTTCTCATTTAGTGTTTATTCTCCTCTCTGTGTTTGCTTCCTTGTCTTCTGATTGTAAGTTTTCATACACCTTCTCTACTGCTACCTGGTACTTTTGCCGTATATCTGGTTGTTTTAGCGCTGACCTGTCTTTATTAAGTGTCTTTGTCCCTCTATACTCTGTGATTTGTATATGGACTTTCATACAAACTGGATTGTGTTCTGAATTGATGTCTGCTCCTGTGTATGTCTTAGTGTTTTTTGACAATATTTCTGAATCTGTCAGGTCAAATCAGGTCATCCCGTAACCGGTGCGGTCGTTGGGGCACACATGAAGACATCCTCACAACACCACGCCACCCTTCTCTGTCAGCGGCCGCTGCCTGTGACTCTTCTGGTCGGAGATTGGTCCATTCTTTTATGTTGACCTCCCATCTCTTTTTGGGACGGCCTCTTCGTCGTCTGCCATACACCTTTCCGTGGAGGATTGTATTTGAATATGCATCTGATCATAATAAAATAAATAGGATTTCTTGTCTTATCACCTGGGCTTTTCCATGTACCGGTATATAATTTTCTAATATGTTAAAAAAAAGTGTTACAAATACAAAGTGTTTTCCTTGCAGAATTGTATCAATCTTTCTCCTCTTTCATTCTGTGTTCCAATTTTCCCTCGATGTTTGTATATTCCCTTTTTCCTACCTTACCGTTCATGTCGCCCATAACAATTAGTATATCTGTTGAAGCCACTGTGTTAAGTAACGTCTTTATAATATTCATCTAAATACTTTTTTGCTGTAATCTGAGGTTGGTGTATACGTTTGTAAAATGGACATATTATAAATAACCTGGCTCTGATTCTCAGTAGCATCATTCGATCGTTGTGTTTCCAGTATCTACAAATATATTTTTCGAATTCTTTCTTAAATAATACACCAACACCTCTTGTATTCTGTTCGCCTCCTAAATGTATGAAAATGTATTTATCTTTCTGTATGTACCCAGTGTCTTTCCATCTTGTTTCTCCACACGCAATACATTTATATTAATAGCACCTGCCTCTGTTGTCAGGTTGTCCAGTTTTCCCGCTTGGTGACGTGTACGGACATTCCACGTTGCTATTCTTAGCCCTCTCTTTCGGGTATTCAGATTGTCTGAAACCTGTTACGTCCATTGCTAACTATGGGTTATACGTGGTGAGGTCCCTAGCACTTCCACGGTGGCCGGTCGTCTTCCACTTAAGTGCCCTGGGTGCGCCCCTTGTGTGCCACACAATTTTTTTTTTATTTTACGTGTTTGCCTCACTAGTTTCTACTGGCGGAGGCGCGTCTATTCCACCCCAGACCGTAGTCAATTTGGCGATATTAAGACGCATAAACTAGTGCTTGGATGTCTGTGTGAATCTGTATGTTAAAGTACCTATGCTAGATACACTTTGACGTTGCTGTATCAATCACCCCTTGAGCCGTTGACCTTAAAAGGTTATATCCCACCTCTCAGGCTGTTACAGACATTGTATTCAGGGATGGACATTCCCTCTAGTGGAACAAGGATTTCATATGTGTAGATTCATCAAAGCACGTTCCATTCCACAGAAATGGTAGATCTAGTTGCCAATAGTAATGAGTTAAGTTCTTCCACGATAATGTGTACTTGGAGAGACGCGTCACGAAAATCCGTCTTGACAACAGTTCGCCAAATAAAATGAAAAAAATCGTATGAGTACAAACAAACGTCCCTGAAACTAATTTCATGAAAATAAATTCAAGAAATAGTGTATGGCATATGTGCCACATTTATGATCACATTTCTTCATTCTTGTATATTGATTTCCCAAAGAAAACACCAAAACGGGAGAGCCATTGTGTATACGACTCATCATCCGGCAAACGGCAACAAGATGCATTAGATGATGAATGTCTCAATTGAGAAATGGGAGCATTCTCTTCTTCCGACCCTAGTGAAAATGAGTCTAGACAAAATGAAAACCAGAACACTTAACTTAACGTCTTTATACTGGTTTAGAAGACTCATCAGAATCTGTATACGTTACATTTGTATTACCCTGCTCTAAAAGCTATGCGCATCCAATCTAATCTTAAATGCATTAACTGCCACTGCCTCCGCTACCTCATGGGGTAATGCATTCCAAGCATACACCTATCTTAATTTTTAAAAATATTTACTAATATCCAATCTGGACCTTTCTTTGGCTAATCTGTGCCCTCTTGTTGTCGTTGGTGGTTGTATTTTTTATTTAAAAACGTGTTATAGTCTAATTTAAACTGTCCTGTGATTATCTTATAAACCTGTATTAAGTCACCTCGAATTCTTCTATTTTCTAGACACTGTAGGCCGGTTTTTCTGAGTCTTTCCTCATAACTGTAATTCTGGAATCCCACTATCAGCTTTGACGCTCTTTTTTTGTGTGTGTATTCTTTCCAGCATGTTTATATCCCCACTAAGATGAGGACTCCACACCTGTACACAGTACTTCAATCTAGGTCTTACCAATGCTTTATACAGTTTGACTATCACTTCCTTGCTTCTATGTTTAATATTTCTTTTCATCATACCTAACATTGCATTTGCCTTATTCACTGTTACCTGGACTTGCTCACACACTTTACCGGTATGCTCTTTTATAACCCCTAGGTCCCTATCCATATCTATCATTATAATATTGTTCTCGCCCACTCTGTAATTATGTTGCATATTGGATCTACCCATGTTGATGACTGTACATTTTTATATATTAAAATCCATTTCACAAAGCAACTTGAATTTTATCTAAATCTGACCTCAATATATCCACTCCTACATTGTTTTGTGTCGTTCGCAAATTTTTCAATCATATCAAGAACAATATTGGTCCCAATACTGAGCCCTGGGGCACTCCACTTTTTACTTCCCACCACTCAGAGTACCCCTTTTGCAAGTCATTGAGAACAGAATATAGCCAATGGTTTTGCTAGTTTGTCTCCAATCTAAAATAGCAATTTTGGATGGATACCATCTTGACCTGGACATTTATCCATTCTCAACTCCTCCAATTTTTTGTATAGCCATTTCCTCCGTAATAAAGGTTGATTTTAATCCCACTATATTTCACATTTGAAAATATCTATAGGCTTTGGGATCTTGGAACAATCTTCTTGTCTGAAGACTGTGCCAAAGTATTGATTTAGTAGATTAGCTGCCTCCTTATTTTCTGGTATTATTTTACCTGTGCTATCTATGAGAGAGCCTACCTTGTTTTTTGTTTATTTCTAACATAAGAAAAGAAGCTTTTACTATCAGTCTTGATCCTATTAGCATTTTTTTTTTCGAAGTCTGTCTTTTCTGTTTTATTCACTTTCTGAGCTATGTCTTTCTTGTCCAAATATTTTTAATGTTTCTTTCGATTTACCTGCCTCTATATATTTTCCCTGCTTTATTTTTAGCTCTTCTACATTTAATTACAAATCTAGGTGCCCACTTTTTTTGCTTGGTGTTTACCTTTCTACACACTACTCAATGTTTGGCATCTTTAGACCTACCTGAATGGTGGGGTACGCTATGGCACAAGTTGGTGGAGAGAAATGAGGATACTAAAACCAATGTTAAGATTTTAGGCACTGTTTTCTTCACGGTGTTCGGCTTTATATCAAAACTTGTACCTGGCAACCATATGTATGAAGAGCTCCATTGCCGGCAGAACTTCGGATAAATGATCAACTCTATTTCCTGATGTATGCCACATAAATTCTCTTAAATAATCCAATATATATATATATATATATGCTCAATTTTTTTGTTGTAAATAGACTTTGGAAGCAGCTGTCAAGGAATGTCTAGAAAATGCCTCACAAAATGGCTTTAGGAGCATCGTATTTCCAGCCCTGGGTATGGGAGGACTACATTACCCGCCTTTCAATGTTGCCAAGAGCATTGTGATAGCAGTTATCAAGTTTATCCAAGCCAACCCAGACACAACACTGCAGACTGTGTTTATTGCCTTAAAGGATAAAGACGAGAACTCTAGAAGGGTATGTATGTGCTGTCTTATGCATGTGATCGAGTGCATTCCAGCTGAATATCTTCTTCTTTTTCTTCGTTCATCCTCATATCAAGGTTCCGATTTCTCTTACAAAGGACACCGTTGTTTGTAAGGCTGTTTTATTTACATACATCTTTTGTCTCATATCTGTCTCACGAGGCCAGTATTGTTCTCTCTTTACCTGCGTGAGCGTGCAGCTTTGTAGGATGTGTTCCACGGTCATGATATACTCCCCACATGGTCATCTGTCCCAATCCTCATTTTGTTGTAAAGATCACCCTTGAGTCTCTTATGCCCAGTTCTCAGTCTGAAGATGATGACTTGCTCTTCTCTAGTTAAGTTAAAGTAGCTGTCTTCTTTTTGGAAGTCAGGGTGTTGATCAGCCCATTTTACTCTGAAGTTGGCTTTAATTATGGTCTTGGCCTCAGTGTTTGTGATACTCAGGTCTGTTTGTGGGGATGCTCCTCCACTCTTTGCTAGTTTGTCTGCAGCTTCATTGTCTTCAATATTGCAGTGGGATGGGATCCACTGTATGACCACCAGCTGAATATAAATAGCAACACTGACTAATGAGACAATTGCTATTCAACTGAGAAAATATATTAAGTAATATCAAAAAAATAATATCAATGGACAGAAAAGTAATATCAATGGACAGAAAAGGTATATTAATAGACAGAAAAGTTATATCAATAGACAGAAAAGTTATATCAATAGACAGAAAAGTTATATTAATAGACAGAAAAGGTATATCAATAGACAGAAAAGTTATATCAATAGACAGAAAAGGTATATCAATGGACAGAAAAGTAATATCAAAAAAGATATATCTATAGACATAAATGTTATATCAATAGACATAAAAGTTATATCAATAGACAAAAAAAGTGATATCAATAGACAGAAAAGTTATATCAATAGACAGAAAAGTTATATCAAAAAAGTTATATTAATAGGCAAACAAGTTATATCACCAGATTTATATCAATAGGCAGAACAGTTATATCAAAAAAATTATCAAAAAAGTTATATCAAAAAAATTATCAAAAAAGTTATTTCAATGGACAGAATAGTAAGTGTACCTGTTGTTGACCAAAGCTGTTGAGTTGACTAAACTCTTGACGATGTATCTTTGGTAGCGGGTTACAGTGGCTCTTCTTAAATTCCGAAGGGTTTTTCAGCAGGTAAACCAAGTCCCTCTTTGATGTAGCTGCTAAATGCAAGCTTTTCAGTAAGCTCACAACTTTGAGGATTAGTGTCCAATCCCCCACCTTGTAACCCAGGCTGCTGTGATACAACCGTGTTTCCAGAAGCACAAATGAGAACATGAAATTGTAGCTTTATCAGTATATTTCTCCTGACCCATAATTATTCTACGCTCCCATCTTGATCAGTATATTTCTCCTGACCCATAATTATTCTACGCTCCCATCTTGATCAGTATATTTCTCCTGACCCATAATTATTCTACGCTCCCACCTTGATCAGTATATTTCTCCTGACCCATAATTATTATACGCTCCCACCTTTATCAGTATATTTCTCCTGACCCATAATTATTCTACGCTCCCACCTTTATCAGTATATTTCTCCTGACCCATAATTATTATACGCTCCCACCTTTATCAGTATATTTCTCCTGACCCATAATTATTATACGCTCCCACCTTTATCAGTATATTTCTCCTGACCCATAATTATTCTACGCTCCCAGTAGTTGTAATTAGAAGTACTCTGAAATTGAAACCCAGACCTTGAGGTGATGTTTCTGTTTCTAAGAATCGATGTAACTGCACTCCCGGCATACCCATAGGTGCTCAGTCTCTATCTCAGCAAATGGCGAACGGTATGGATGCTGTTGGTCCCTGTAGCTCGCTGGTTGTACACTCTCTTTCTCCGTTCTCTCATGCGCTCTACACCGCTCGAACCTCGTTTAATGTCAAAACTTTGCAGCATGTGGATTGCTGCTTCACCTATTGCAGTGCCCTCATCTAACAGACGGTCGATGATTGATTTCAAAATGTCACTTCTATCCATCACTAACGTGTCCATGAAGCGACGATGTCAGCTCTTTCGTTACCCTGAACACCAGCATGAACAGGACAGTAGATACCTTGAGACGATTAATACACCCTTTTTCAAGACAGGTTTCCGCATTTGTCCATTTCTGTAGTCATATCTGGACATGTCGTGTTCTGCTAATTTCCTAGTCTCTTCTGCTTTTGTCCATTTCTGTAGTCTTATTTGGATCTTGCATGTCTTGTTGCTCTAATTTCCTGGTCTCTTCTGCCTTTGTCCATTTCTGACACCCTATCAGTGTTTTCCAACCTTTCTACACCTGCGGACCGGTGTTGTTGTTGTTGTTGTGTAATGCCCACAATGAGTAAGTTTACTTCATTGTGTGCCTTGAAAAGGACGTTGAATGGCGGGTTGTAGTAGCAGTCCTTACATCCCGAGCATGCTGATGAAGTGATGCTGTCCTCTAGGTGGTTGTGCTATGCTTGGCTTCATCTGCGTGGCATTCACTACTACGGGGATCACATCAATCCACATCTCATCAGCCAGGCTGCCTTGAAGAGAGCCTGTTTCTAGAGAACGCTACATGGAAGAGACAGTGTGGTCTTAGTCAGTTTCTTGACCCTGACGTGACGTCCTGGTCAGTATGTTGTGTATGACTGGACTAGCGTCTCAGTTCCCCTACGGACCGGTGAAAATATGAAACACATTTTGCGGACCATAGCTCAGACAGAAATAGAAACCATTATTTTACCATATATAGTATATAAGGGGAACTCAGTGGTCTTGAGGTAAGGTGTCCGCCTCGGGTGGGGGGACCCAATAGTCTCGAGGTAAGGTGTTCACCTTGGGTGGGGGACCCAGGGGTCTCGAGGTAAGTTGTTCGCGGTGGGTGCTGGAGGTCGCGAGTTCAAGTCATGATGGAGACCGGGATTTTTTCACGAAGATCATCCGGTAGGTATTTCCCCTGATCTCTGAGTAGTGAGATCAGACACCCGTGTGCAGTGGCACGCGCGTTAAAAATACCTTAGCAGTTGGAAATCGATAGGAGTAGGCCTAACGGCCGTTCCTCTGGCAAAATTCAAGTTAGAAATCTACTAAAATTATTCTAGGGACTCTCGCTCCACGGAGAATGGGACTGTGTGGCTATAACAACAGGTCTTGGTTATGTGGTTAGCGGAGAGGCATAGATGGCTGGTCTACCTTGCTCTAATTTACGCTTCTGCCTCCACCAGTCTCAAAAATAGGCGATCGTATATTCCTGGGGCTACCAGATGCTGGGATTGACCTGGCAAGTCACCAGTGGATTTTCACCTGCCAAAAAATATGAAACAAAGGAGGTCACACCTCTCCACAACGTCTAACGACATAATTGGACTGAAGCTAGATAGATAAATAGACAGACAGACAGACAGACAGACAGATAGATAGAGAGAGAGATAGATAGATAGATAGAGAGATAGAGATAGATAGATAGATAGATAGATAGATAGATAGATAGATAGATAGATAGATAGATAGATAGATAGATAGATAGATAGATAGATAGATAGATAGATAGATAGATAGATAGATAGATAGATAGATACTAAGATAGATAGATACTAAGATAGATAGATAGATATATATATACTAAGATAGATATATAGTTAGATAGATAGATAGATAGATAGATAGATAGATAGATAGATAGATAGATAGATAGATAGATAGATAGATAGATAGATAGATAGATAGATAGATAGATAGATAGATAGATAGATAGATAGATAGATAGATAGATAGATACTAAGATAGATAGATAGATAGATAGATAGATAGATAGATAGATAGATAGATAGATAGATAGATAGATAGATAGATAGATAGATAGATAGATAGATAGATAGATAGATAGATAGATAGATAGATAGATAGATAGATAGATAGATAGATAGATAGATAGATAGATAGATAGATAGATATATAGATACTAAGATAGATATATAGTTAGATAGATAGATAGATAGATAGATAGATAGATAGATAGATAGATAGATAGATAGATAGATAGATAGATAGATAGATAGATAGATAGATAGATAGATAGATAGATAGATAGATAGATACTAAGATAGATAGATAGATAGATAGATAGATAGATAGATAGATAGATAGATAGATAGATAGATAGATAGATAGATAGATAGATAGATAGATAGATAGATAGATAGATAGATAGATAGATATATAGATAGATAGATAGATAGATAGATAGATAGATAGATAGATATTAAATAACCAGAAACCGAGCAATAAATACAAATACTAATAACATAACGTTTTGAGAAAGCAATATTTCATTCAAATAAAGTTTGTGCGCAATCGCTTGCTGTTTATTTTATTGGAATATTTTATAACCGAGACTACAGTGTTATTGTTTCTGAGAGACAAAACGATGGATTGAAAACTATTTTTTTTTTTTTTTTTTTTTGTGTGTGGATTATTTTGATCACTGGCATGTTGAAAAAAACTTCTCACACAAAAAGGTAGTCGAAAATGCAACCAATAATATATAGTTCTGTAACTATACATATATTGGATATTCGTTTTCCAGTGATATCCAAAATGGAGACAATAATTGAATTTGATGGTTGGACACCAGAATAACATCAGAAGATAACTCTATCGTGTTTTCTTTTTCACGACGATTTAGTGCACATAAGTTATGTCTTCCATTGAAGAGTTAAGCCGGAGAAATTGTTTCATGAACCAGCAGGAAATTTCTGCATACAGCGACAGTACCGCGAACTGACAGTTGGGAAACGCTAATCTAGATCTTGTGCATCACCTGACACTAATATCTGGAAGCCGTTTCAACTTTCATCTATGTTTGCCCAGTTCAGTAACTTCAATCGGAATTTGCATGTTATCTCACGCTATTTCCATGAAGTCACATCCGTCGTTCGTCTATCGTTGCCTATTTCTATAATCTCATCTAGCCGTTGCATGTCAATTAGCGTTAATTGTACCATACAGAAAGATCAAGAATAGAAATCAGTATATACACCAATGGAGAGAAGACAGAAACATAAGCAGTACACCAGACCCAATTCACCAACTCAAAAAAAATCAACAAACTACCTTATTTTGCCTGAGAACTGGACACTGCAGACTACTAGAACATCTATACCGACTGAAGATCTCACACACAGATGAGTGCCCATGTGGAACAGGATGCCAGAACCTTGAACACATTCTACAGGAATGCCCAATCTATAGGGAAATGAGATGCCAGACCTGGCCAGAGGGTGCGGAGCTGAGACAAAAGCTGTGGGGCAGCCGCTCCGACCTGGTGAAGACTACAGACTTCATCATGGCGACTGGTCTGCAGATATAGCATGACCAAAGATCCTGAATCGACAGAGAAAAGAAAGCGCTAATTACCTGAAGTCCCTTCTATCTTTGCCCATTTCTATTATTTCATGCAGCCATTGCATGGCATCTAGCGCTAATTGTCATCTAGTGTTAATTGTCCTCTATCGCTAATTGTCCTCTATCGCTAATTGTCATCTAGCGCGAATTGTCCTCTATCGCTAATTGTCCTCTATCGCTAATTGTCATCTAGCGCGAATTGTCCTCTATCGCTAATTGTCCTCTATCGCTAATTGTCATCTAGCGTGAATTGTCCTCTATCGCGAATTGTCCTCTATCGCTAATTGTCATCTAGCGCGAATTGTCCTCTATCGCTAATTGTCCTCTATCGCTAATTGTCATCTAGCGTGCATTGTCCTCTATCGCTAATTGTCCTCTATCGTTAATTGTCCTCTATCGCTAATTGTCATCTAGCGTGAATTGTCCTCTATCGCTAATTGTCCTCTATCGCTAATTGTCATCTAGCGTTAATTGTCATCTAGCGCTAATTGTCATCTAGCGCGAATTGTCCTCTATCGCTAATTGTCCTCTATCGCTAATTGTCATCTAGCGTGAATTGTCCTCTATCGCTAATTGTCCTCTATCGCTAATTGTCCTCTATCGCTAATTGTCCTCTATCGCTAATTGTCATCTAGCGTTAATTGTCATCTAGCGCGAATTATCTGATGTCCTTTCTGCCTTTACCAGTTCCAACCATCTCATCTGAAGCATCCTTCTCAGACAAGCCATTTCTTTATTTGTTGTCATCCTTTGTCATTATCATTATGTTGCTGACATTTTTTGTCACCTTTGACCCCTGATGAATATCTTTTGGTCATAAACACAGATTGTGCCTTTTGTATTTGTGTCTTTAAACTTAACGTAACGTCTTTATACTGGTTTAGAAGACTCTGCAGAGTCTGTATACAACCAGTTTCATTTATATTACCTTGCTCTAAAAGCTCTGTGCATCCATTCTATTCTTAAATGTATTAATTGACCCTGTCTCCACTACCTCCCGTAGCAATGCATCAAGCTTTCACCACTCTCTGACTAAAAAAATATTTCCTAATATCTAATCTGGACCTTTCTTTAGTTAATTTGTAGCTATGCCCTCGTGTTATTGTGGGTGGTTGTATTTTGAAAAAAACTTGATATAGTCTAATTTATCCATTCTTCTGATCATCGTATAAACCTGTATTAAGTCACCTCGAATTCTTCTCTCTTCTAGACACTGTATGCCGGTTTTTCTGAGTCTTTCCTCATAACTGTAACTCTGGAATCCCACTATCAGCTTTGAAGTTCTTTTTTTTTGTGTGTATCCTTTCCAGCATGTTTATATCCCCTCTATGATAAGGACTCCACACCTGTACACAGTACTGCAATCTAGGCCTAACTAAAGCTTTATGCAGTTTGACTATCACTTCCTTGCTCCTATGTTTAATATTTCTTTGTATCATACCTAACATTGTATTTGTATTTTTTACTGAACTTGTTCACTCAACTTTTGTATTTGTGCCTTTTGGATTTGTGCCTATACTGAACTGACCATTACGTAATAGTTGTCCATCACAAGTGATGAAGACCACTCTCTTTGTTCAGCCGTGTGGACAGTCGTATCTCTTGCTGTGTCCGCTGAAATGGGTGACTTGCGCGGTGATTTGGATTAAAGTAAGGAAGAAACTGCGCCTTTTGTCAACCTCACTCACAGAGCCTAAGCTACCTTTTGCCAGTGGCAAGACATTCATCGAGACGACTGGAGATAGCATAGGATGCAGATTTTGCCTCAGGGTTACCACCGAAGCCTTTCCGTAAACATGTAACCCGCAGGGTAGAAAGGTGGGATGGCATCTAACACAGTTTGTCGTGCCTTTTCGATAACCACAAGAGGTCGTGTGGACAACACTCAGTGTGTGAGTGAGTCTGGCATCTCTCCCCAGCTGTATTCAGCTCATCATAGTAGCATCTAAAATTCCCACACGCCAAATTCATGAAGGTGAACCGGCAGAACTAACCCGTGAAATACGACACACTGTGTCACACAGGTATAAGCGTAGTGTCATTCAGCCGGCGTCCAGACCAGGTTAAACGGATGGAATAAATCACAAAAAAGAACAAAATAACAAGTCCAGACGGAAAACAACACCACGTTTCCGTGAACACAATTGTAAGTCGTCGACTAGTGTGAATTCCAGGCAAATCCGTGGTCTGGCGGCATCCATAATGAACCAAAACAGTAGAGAAATGTAGACTCGCAGCCAGTTATGGCGCCATCTTTGCCAGATTTCGTAAATATGTGTTTATTCACATTGTATTTTCAGTTTCTTTTTGTTTTCTTTGTCTATTTCAGACATTCCTCCAGACTACCTTCGCTGTCCTTGCTGGAGTTGAGTTGGGAAGAGAAATGCACATAGATGATCGATTCACCTGTGAAGGTTTAGAATGTTTCAAAGGACTGGAGAGCACAAAGCCAGAAGTGAACAGTAAGTTACTATTGTCTTCGTGTCCTGGCCAAAACTTCAGCCATCTTGTTTCTGATGTTCAACTACGTGGATTGCCTTATAATTTGTCATCAAGATGTCATCCATATTAGATGTTTCCAGAAAGATTGGACAGATCATCAGGTGGTTACTCCACGGTTGCCTGTCTCGTCATCTCTGTGTCCCTATCTTCTTAAGTTCTTACTGCATCGCGATAGACCAGCCTCAGAGCGTGGCACGCCCTTTTCAGTCTGTGTCACAGTGGACAAAGAGTGTAGACAGACACATCCAAAGTTGGTAGAAGCTAAAGTTCAGTCTGTGTCGCATTGGACAAAGAGTGTAGACAGACAAATCCAGAGGTGGTGGAAGCGAAAGTTCAGTCCATTATTTCTGAGTTTGTTTCTGTCGGCGATGTGTTCATTTACACGGACGGGTCTGTTGTGCGGCAGGCGCAGAGTTCATGGTCTTTCACTGCTCAGGTCAGAGGGAAAACGGCGAAGGAGGACAGCGGTGAGAATGCAATAGGGACTCGTAGTCTGACCATGGGGATCTTTGTAGGGCCTGGCAATGGTTTGGCTGGAGACACAGACCTTTGCCCATGTATGCTTTTTCAGCGACTCTATGAGCATGCCCAGGAAGATTGAGATGGGCTGTGGTAGAAGATTGTAGCTTGAGTCTATGAGCATGCCCAGCCCAGGAAGATTGAGATGGACTGGGGTCGAAGATTGTAGCTTGAGTCTATGAGCATGCCCAGCCCATTAAAATTGAGATGGGCTGGGGTCGAAGATTGTAGCTTGAGTCTATGAGCATGCCCAGCCCATTAAAATTGAGATGGGCTGGGGTCGAAGACTGTAGCTTGAGTCTATGAGCATGCCCAGCCCATTAAAATTGAGATGGACTGGGGTCGAAGATTGTAGCTTGAGTCTATGAGCATGCCCAGCCCATTAAAATTGAGATGGGCTGGGGTCGAAGATTGTAGCTTGAGTCTATGAGCATGCCCAGTCCATTAAAATTGAGATGGACTGGGGTCGAAGATTGTAGCTTGAGTCTATGAGCATGCCCAGCCCATTAAAATTGAGATGGGCTGGGGGTCGAAGATTGTAGCTTGAGTCTATGAGCATGACCAGCCCATTAAAATTGAGATGGGCTGGGGTCGAAGATTGTAGCTTGAGTCTATGAGCATGCCCAGCCCATTAAAATTGAGATGGACTGGGGTCGAAGATTGTAGCTTGAGTCTATGAGCATGCCCAGCCCATTAAAATTGAGATGGACTGGGGTCGAAGATTGTAGCTTGAGTCTATGAGCATGCCCAGCCCATTAAAATTGAGATTGGCTGGGGTCGAAGATTGTAGCTTGAGTCTATGAGCATGACCAGCCCATTAAAATTGAGATGGGCTGGGGTCGAAGATTGTAGCTTGAGTCTATGAGCATGCCCAGCCCATTAAAATTGAGATGGACTGGGGTCGAAGATTGTAGCTTGAGTCTATGAGCATGCCCAGCCCATTAAAATTGAGATGGACTGGGGTCGAAGATTGTAGCTTGAGTCTATGAGCATGCCCAGCCCATTAAAATTGAGATGGACTGGGGTCGAAGATTGTAGCTTGAGTCTATGAGCATGCCCAGCCCATTAAAATTGAGATGGACTGGGGTCGAAGATTGTAGCTTGAGTCTATGAGCATGCCCAGCCCATTAAAATTGAGATGGGCTGGGGTCGAAGATTGTAGCTTGAGTCTATGAGCATGCCCAGCCCATTAAAATTGAGATGGGCTGGGGGTCGAAGATTGTAGCTTGAGTCTATGAGCATGACCAGCCCATTACAATTGAGATGGGCAGGGGTCGAAGATTGTAGCTTGAGTCTATGAGCATGCCCAGCCCATTAAAATTGAGATGGACTGGGGTCGAAGATTGTAGCTTGAGTCTATGAGCATGCCCAGCCCATTAAAATTGAGATGGACTGGGGTCGAAGATTGTAGCTTGAGTCTATGAGCATGCCCAGCCCATTAAAATTGAGATGGACTGGGGTCGAAGATTATAGCTTGAGTCTATGAGCATGCCCAGCCCATTAAAATTGAGATGGACTGGGGTCGAAGATTGTAGCTTGAGTCTATGAGCGACTGTGGGAAGAGGATGAGCAATGGACCGGGCTGATATTCGGGATGCCCTTAAGGAGGCGGGGCGGTTAAATGATTCGAGCAATGAACGCTGAGTCCGGAACTTTGACCAGCCTGCAAGAAAGTCAGATCAGAAGAGCGAGGGCCAGACAAGAACGCTACGCTGGAAGGAGACTAGTGAACCAACACGGAACCGGAGTCGTGAGCCGACATACGCTGGGGGATATACTGAAGAAGAAGGCTGAACACCTATGAACTTGTTCGATGTGCAGTGAGGCTGATCTGCCGACTAACTAACTAACACCAGTTCGGGGTCTATTTAGTGACTTCCATGTTGCCTAAGGCAAGTGTTGTCCTCCGAATACCAGCACTCGTCCTGTGTTTCTCAGTTGATCAGTACACTTCGTCAGTTTGGAAAAACTCTGCACATGTCAAATTTATTTATACAACCATAAACAAGAGTTGTAGGATAGCAAAAAAGGCAAAGGCCGCCGTTCGTCGTAGACGATGATGGCATAATTAAATTTGCTAGCTCTATTTTTAGCAAGGATTAACTGCTTTTTATCCTCACTCCTTCGTCTCAACTACGAGATGCAGAAGACTCCGTTTCAAGCACTCGTGAAAAAGACGGCGGAGTCTGGAGTCCGGTGTCGTGCGAGGCCCCTAGATGTTTGCCCCTACGTTAACCCAGGCTAGTTCATCTTCGGTGACAATGTCAGGATCCTTCTATCTCTACTATCTGTTGAGCTATCTGTAGTCTGCTTTTGTCCCATTTTTGGGCTCTTCAAACTCCGATCTTAATAGCTTTTCACTTCTCAGCTCTAACATCAGATCAGTTCTCTTCGCTAGGCCTAAGGCTCGGTAACGTGCTATGACATCATTCTATCAGTTTCTCTGTACTGTTTCTCAGCTCTCAGACTCTGGGTTCTCGCAATCAGATCGTATATGTTAAGTCTTATGTCTCAGATTGGGTTCTTGCTATCAGTTCTTATATGGTGAGTCTCATGTCTCAGATTGGGTTCTCGCATTCAGATCTTATATGTTGAGTCTTATGTCTCAGATTGGGTTCGCGCTATCAGTTCTTATATGGTGAGTCTCATGTCTCAGATTGGGTTCTCGCATTCAGATCTTATATGTTGAGTCTTATGTCTCAGATTGGGTTCTTGCTATCAGTTCTTATATGGTGAGTCTCATGTCTCAGATTGGGTTCTCGCATTCAGATCTTATATGTTGAGTCTTATGTCTCAGATTGGGTTCTTGCTATCAGTTCTTATATGGTGAGTCTCATGTCTCAGATTGGGTTCTCGCATTCAGATCTTATATGTTGAGTCTTATGTCTCAGATTGGGTTCGCGCTATCAGTTCTTATATGGTGAGTCTCATGTCTCAGATTGGGTTCTTGCTATCAGTTCTTCTATGTTGTCTCATCTCTCAGACTGGGTTATTGCTATCAGTTCTTATATGGTGAGTCTCATCTCTCAGACTCTGGGTTCTCGCTATTAGGTTTTTAATGTTGTCTCTGCTCTCAGACTCTAGGTTCTTGCTATCAGTTCTTCTATATTGTCTCAGCTCTCAGACTCTAGGTTCTTGCTATCAGTTCTTCTATATTGTCTCAGCTCTCAGACTCTAGGTTCTTGCTATCAGTTCTTCTATATTGTCTCATCTCTCAGACTGGGTTCTTGCTATCAGTTCTTCATTTTTTGTTTCTATTATTATCTTAGTTTTTTTATGTTTACAAAGAGGTTTTGATCTACTCTGGATCTGCTTACGGCTGCAATTAGCTGTTTGAACTCCATCCCCTTTGCACAGTTTAATTGCCCGAGTGGTCTGCTGGGGTCTTTGTGTATGACAAGGACAAGAATAGCACCACTGCCTCACATACAGCATGTTGTAAGAGGTGACTAACTGTGTGACATTGCATAACGCGGGCCATGGATAGGTGGTTTGTTTAGAGCATAGATGGCGCCTAACAGGCTGCGAGTCTACTTTGCTCTGGTGTTTGGGTCTATTAAGATGGACTCGCACATCGGTTAACCACTCTCCATAAGCGCTTGTTCTAATGCAGCGCAGTATTAAGCTGCTCGAGCCTACCCTGCTAAGCAGGAAACCCTTCTCCCGGCTACGTCCAGCTCATACGAGAGCTGGGACCTGCACAGGGACATCTGTCACTGAACAAGTACAGGTCGACTAAGAACTAAAAACTGTTTGATAGTATAACAGTGTTTACGTTACTAATTTTTAAATATCATTACCGTTTAATTTTTTAGGTTAGAACCTCAAATCTGTCAGTTTTATCCGTGTCCAAAAACTATTTATTTTTTAGGTTAGAACCTCAAATCTGTCAGTTTTATCCGTGTCCAAAAACTATTTATTTTTTAGGTTAGAACCTCAAATCTGTCAGTTTTATCCGTGTCCAATAACCATTTATTTTTTAGGTTAGAACCTCAAATCTGTCAGTTTTATCCGTGTCCAATAACTTTTTATTGTTTAGGTTAGAACCTCAAATCTGTCAGTTTTATCCGTGTCCAATAACCATTTATTTTTTAGGTTAGAACCTCAAATCTGTCAGTTTTATCTGTGTCCAAAAACCATTTATTATTTAGGTTAGAACCTCAAATCTGTCAGTTTTATCTGTGTCCAATAACCATTTATTTTCACTACACTTTCATCATCAGCTCAAGCAACTAAGACCAAGCCAGGACAGATGACCACAAGCAACTCTGGCATATTTGGTTGGAGTTATGAAGAACAGTACAAGTGTTTTAACTTCAAACTTCGACCACAAGCCAGCTTGACAGACTTTACTATTGGTGTCACAGGTGAAGTGAATCTAGACTTGAGTGGCTATCTACCAGGTTTTGTGAAGAGTTTGTTAAGTTACGGTAGATAACTATTTACAGTTCGACCTAGTCCACAAAATGTTTTTTTTAATGGCCCAAGAGAGTAATTTCATTTGTTAAAGTTGAACTAATTGTGTAACACTTGTGATTTAAAGTTGAACTAATTGTGTAACACTTGTGATGTAAAGTTGAACTAATTGTTTAACATTTGTGATGTAAAGTTGAACTAATTGTGTAACATTTGTGATTTAGAGTTGAACTAATTGTGTAACATTTGTGATGTAAAGTTGAACTAATTGTGTAACACTTGTGATTTAAAGTTGCAGGGGTACAAGACGGTTAGGTAAAGGCAGTCTCATAGCAGACACTGCCGTTGGAGATGAAGTGGTAGAGCCTTAATTGTGCAAAGCCATAACTTGTGAGGTGGGCTGGCCGGTGACATTCTTTGCTATCTTTTTCCTTCCCTAGCCGTTAGCTGGTACTTATTTACAGCTGGGTCAACTTGAGTTACCAGTAGCGGGATTTGAACCTCGTTCCTTTATTATGAAAAGCTAGTAGTACTCTACCACTTTGCCAATCAGCTGCTATGTGTACCAGACGATACAGCTCAATTGTACATAATTTTATCCTGGATTTGTACCCCAATTACCAGGACACAAAATATAATTATCTACAACATATTATTATCAAGCTATTATCTCGTATATTTTTGTTTTAAATTGTTTTGCGTTCGCCTTATTTCTCTAATCCACAAGATGGTGAGTGGTGCACTGTAGTTTTTATTTTGCGCCTGTCGGCCCAGTGCACCCGACTTCTGCATACATTTTATGTAAGGGTCTACTTCCTCCTGCATTTTCTAATGGTTTGCTTCCTCGAGGTAACGGCTGGTGCTGTGATGGGGATCGAACCCAGCACCTTCTGGTTGTGAGCCGTGTCACTTAACCCCTAGCCCATGCCGTCCCCTCTATATCGTATATTTGAATTTCATATCAATTTACAAGATATTTAGAACGAGATTTGTATTTTATTTGTGCCATATCATCTCGCGAATAATACGCACCCATGTATTAACTTCTTGCGGCCTCTATCTAAAGGCAGCGAAGTACTCGGCTCCCCCTGGGGAGTCTGTAGGGATTCCGCTCGACACGCTACACATGAACACAGCCTCAGCAGTTGGACATGGAAGTGGTCAATTGACGCAACAGGCCTTTGACACCTACACGAATATTAATATTATTATTATTATGTAAAACACATGCATACGATGTATAATACATCACTTGTGATCCAGTCTTCCATGGTGGGGTGCAACTAGAGGATGTTAACAAGTACATCTTTCTTGGGCACCTCCTAAATATGGAGAATAATCCGAACTGGCAAGACGACGCCACGTGGACTGGGCAGAATTCTCATCCATTAATATGGTCCTGGGCGGTTGCCAAGACCAGAACCTACGAGCCTCTCTCTTCAACTCCACTGTGCTTCCTGCGATGAGATACGGTGCCAAGACGTGGACACTAAACAAAATCACTGGAGGACAAATTGAGAGTGACCCTGGCCTCTCTTAAGAGACGATTGGTCGGAATCACTCTCCGGAACCAATATATACAAAAGTTTCACATTTCCGACAAACGTTTGTCCCTGGTGAATGATGCGGTAATATATGCTGAGAAGGCAAACCATAGATGGGTAGGTCACATGTTGTGACGAAATTATGGTTGATGGAGCACGGCGACAGTAATCTGGTACTACCAAGGTAAAATGAAACTGCGGGGATGATCTCCAATGCGTTGGTCAGACTCTGTTGCTGTACACTACAACATCCGAGATACCTCTAGAGGAGAGTTTGCCATGCACTGGACTTACGTGACACAAGACATGGGACCCGCAGATACGCTGAGACACGGATCATCAAGATGAAAATGTAAAATACACATGCTTGATTTAGCTAAAATGTTATGGTAAAATGAAAGTTCAAGTAAAACCTTTTACTACATGACATTAAAATTTAAAGCAATTTTCCCTGCAGCTGCATTATTTTTCAACTCGTCACGTTTTACTACTGTTGTTGACTTTGAGAGCCTGTAACCTTTTTATATTTGTTGGTCTATAAATATGATTTTGTTATGTAAAGACAAAATTTAATAAAGAACACGTTATTATTATTATTGTGTGCATGTTTGTGAGATACAAGAAGATTAAGATGAAAAGGATGAAAAACAACATAAACCTCTTTTTGGGACAGCCTCTTCATCGTCTGTCTTGCACCTATCCGTGGAGGATCGTATTTGCAAGACCATTTGATGTTGATATGTGACCATACCAAGCGAGTTTCCTTCTTTTGACAGTTGCCAAGAGGTGTTCAAAAAAACCTTTTGGTGTTGTAACTCTATCTCGTAATTCCTCATTTGTAACTCGATCTTTGTATGTGACGTTTAAAAACCTTCGGAAACATCACATCTCCAAGGTCTGTTTACTTCGTTGAAGGTCAGCTGTAACTGTCCATGTCTCACAAGCATAGAGGAATATTGACAGGACCATTGTACGCATTAATCTTCTTGTTCTTCTTCATCGTACGCAGTCAGACAATAACCTTTATTTTTTCGAAAAAAGCAGCGGTCATCCTGAGGCTGTCGACACTGCCATAGAGCTTGTCTAGTGTTGCCACTGGTGATGGCCACATCTGCTCTCTCTGATCCTCGTATGTCGGGCAGTTTTGCAGCAAATGCTCAGCGGTCATTTTCCCGGTACCACACGGGCATTCGTCAGTGCCACCTATCTTCAATTTGTTGAATAGGTGGTACCTCAGTCTGTTGTGGCCAGTGCGAAGTCTGAAGACCACGACCTGCTCTCTTCTGTTCAACTGGTAATAGGCATCGTTTTTGGAGTAGCCAGTATGTTCGGTTTCCCATTTGGTCATGTATCTAGCTCTAATAAGCCATTTTGACTCTTCGTATGTCATACTGGTATCTGGTTGTGGTAGTTTTGCACCTTTTTTTGCCAGTCTGTCTGCCTCCTCGTTGCCTTGGATGTTGCAGTGGGATGGAACCCACTGTACCACTACCCTTTTTGGTGCGGCCTGCTGGCATAGTTGACAGAGTACTGCTCTTAAATCATTACGTTCAGTATTTTTCTGGCTTTTTAGTGCTGTGACTACGGCCAGTGCATCTGTAAGCAGGACTATGTGGCTTTCATTCCTTTTACCTGTCACCATTTCTTCCACTGCCGCCCTCAGTGCCTCTGCCTCCGCTCTGAAATTGCTTGTGTATTTTCCAGTAGCGAATGAAAGGGTTATTTTTCTGCCATTTGGTAGGCTCAGGAATGCTCCTGCCCCTCCGTTCTGTATAGTGTTTGTTACAGAACCGTCGGTGTATGCATGGGTCCAGTCCATGCTTGGGTAGTTTTCCGTTATATAACTCAGGGTAGTGTGTCTTCTTTCTTTTTCAGTCTGGCAGTTTTTGTTTCTAATACCTGGTATATTTTCTACCACCTCTGGAAATATATGCTGCCTCCAGGTAGGTTTTCGTACAGTAGGGATGGGCTTTGGTGTTAGTGGTACGCATTAATCTGATTTTCCTGCATAGTGCTAACCGTTTATCTTGCCAGATTTTGTTAAGCCGTGCAAGCGGTGCTAACATCTGCCTAACCGTCTAGTTCCCATATTATTTTTATTACGTAACAGACATTTAGATTTCCGTATTTCGGGTACACCAGTTGACTTGTTAATCCTTGAAAGTGCCACAAAGCACGGATAGAGTTCCTAAAGAGATTGGCATACATGTTATTTTTCACTACAAACGTATGTATTACATCTACACAAACAAACTGAACAGACCTCTCTCAGAAAAATCCGTTGGAGCAACTTAAGTGCATCGCCTTCATTAAATTGATAACCTTCCAAACGAAACCGAGAAAAAATTCATTAAAAAATTTTCTAAAGTCAAAAAGTCCCTTTTGTTACTATCATGACGGGAGGAAGTGGTCTCTTTTAATATTCAGCCGTTTCTATAGCAACAACCGATGTTAACACAACGAATTCACCAGCGAGTATACAGAGACAATGCCCTGGGCAAATTGTTTTCATCAATGGTTCACTAAAATATATAAAAAAGATCTATCTCAGAAAAATTTGGTGCAACAACTTCACTACATCACACTCAATTGGATATTCTTTCAATCCGAATGAAAAATATAAGAAATCGTTTCAAAATTCACTTTAAAATAAAACAAACTATTTCCACACTTGCAATTGAAGCGGACGGAAGTGAAGTCTATTTTTAGATTCGAATGCCTGTATATTCAGCCGTTGCTATAGTGTTAACCCGGAAGCTCTATACATTATGAACCTGTTACTCCAACCGACAAGTTTTCTTGCAATTAGGAATATTTCAAATCATGGTATTCAAACATCATGTTATTGTCTGTTGCCATGCAACCTAAGACTATTGACTATCCTAGTTGGTTATTTTAAAACTTCCTGTGGCTTACTACGCCTGAGGTAAGGTACAAATAATTTCGGTAGATTTTTAGCAAGAATATTCATTGAATTTTGTCGGAGCAACTGCCAAGGTATTTTTAACAGGCTCGACACTGAATATGGAAGTCCGATCTCACAACCCAGAGATCAGGGGACTTTTAACCAGAAGATTTACATGAAAAAATCCCTGTCTCAACCTTGATTCGAACCCATGACCACCGGCACCCGAGGTGGACAACTTACCTCGAGACCAATGAGATCCCTTCCATTAGAAATAACGAAAATGTTGTTTCTGGCTAACAATCTTGCCAATGGTGTAGTACTTACTTCCCCTGTCCGAGCAACACGTCATACAGTATGCATAGAGTATTCACCGACATGGATTGCCTTGTCCTTTGCCTCCAGCACGTCACACCTATTGCATGTTTCCTGGAGGTTGGGGCAGGTCATCGGGTTGTCTGGCTCATGTATTGCGCCACAATCACATGTGTCACCATCTATGTATCCCCATCGCTTTATATTCCTCTTGCGCCGTAACACACCAGTCCAGAGTCTGTTCAACGACTTCCATGTTGTGTATGGTAGATTATGTCCGGGGCAGGTTCCTCTCGAAGTTCCATCTTTGGGCCTGCATCAATTCGTGCCATCTCTGGGGCCTGCATCAATTCGTGCCATCTCTCAATATTGCGACTTTCATGGCTTGTCTGTATTGTAACAGTTCCCGTCGGAGCAAAAGGAGTTTAGGATGCATGAACATGTTAAAGCCTAAAGCTACCTGAATGCATGTCAAGGTCACTCACTGTCTCAGCAAAGGAGAACAGAGTTGGGTTAAGGAATGTGGACAGATAGAAACTGACCACTGGCCTTCCGATTTTGGTAGGGGGAGATTGATTGACAGACGAAATTGGCAACGGGGCTTGCTGCGAGAGAATGAGTGACAGGTGTGCAAAGTGTTTCGTTCCAATTGGGATTGAAGATGACCATACCTGAGATCGATTGGTCAAGCTCTGGCCTTGCTTGATGATATATAACTCGAGACAAAGTTTAGCTCGGGAGGCTAGATAGAGAGAGGCTGGAGAGAGAGAGGCTGGATAGAGAGAGGCTGTATGGAGGAGAGCGAGAGAGAGAGAGAGAGAGACTGAATGTAGATAGTATGTTTAACTCACCGACTTAGATAGAGGAGCGATTGATAGACTGTTGGACGAATGTTTGGTGATAGAACAGGAGCGCTCAAATAGGTGTGTGAGTTTTGCATTAATAGATAATCTGAAAGTGTGTTTGTAAGCAAGGACACATTGTGAACGAGTTAATACGAGATCGCCCGCCTGAGGGGATTTCAGTGAGGAAGAGTATTTGATAAGGTGTCTCAAAGACGCAGTTAAGGCGATGTCTGTGTGATGTAATTGCAAGGCAATAGAACTGGGTTTTTTAGTTAGTTGGGAATTCCATCAAAAGCTAATGCTTACAATTCCCGTTTTAGTAGAATGTTTAGTTAAGATATGTATTATATTGTGTTTGTAATTTCTCTACTCATTCTATGATATGAGTATGATATAATAAATATGCCACCTGCTGTGTGATATGTTATTTACTGAGTATGGTCATGATGATGTGGATGAGTGTGAGAATGTTCTAAGTTAGATCACGGCCAGAAGAGGGTCTGCTACAGTATCAGCTTTGTTGATTTTAGGAAGCTATGTCTGGATTTGAGTCTTGTGCTCTGTACTTGATGTCCAAAGATTGGCTGCCTTGGGCCGAGCTCCTGTTTTTCTTGTTCGATTTCTACTGCGACGCTTCTTCGAATCTCTGGTGGTGCTATGCCAATTATTGGGGTATATTTTTTCAATGAGGGTGGGTCTTAGGCACCCTGTTACTATCCGACCCGTCTCATTTATTGATGTATCAACTAGCGCAGCGTATTCAGCTATGGAAAAACACAAGACAAGCGCGGATGTCTGAAGGACTGATGGTTATGCCCCCTATGTCGCGCTGGTCATTTCTCCGATGACATTATTTCTTGCTTATATCTTAGGCTTTGTTTCCTGGTAGTGCGTCATGTAGGACAATGTGCGGTCTAACTTCATGCCTAGATATTTGGGAGCCGTGCAGTGTTCAAGCTCCTGCCCTTGCCACCTAGTCTGAAGTTTTCTGTTTGCCTCTGTTTCTGGGGTGGGAGACACACACCTGTGTTTTACTAGGACTTGGTTTAAGATGATTCTTGTGGCAGTATTCTGCAAGGGCATTGGGAGAACTTGACAGTCTGTCCTCAACCTCCCTAAACCCTTGTCTATGTGCAGCAACTCCTGTGTCATCATGGCATGGTAAAGGTTATATCTTCTTCTTCGTACGCTGTCAGACGTTAACTTGAATTTGTTCAAAGAAAGCAGCGATCATCCTGAGGCTGTCGACACTGCCATAGAGCTTGTCTAGTGTTGGGACTGGTGATGGCCACATATGCTTTCTCTGGTCCTCGTTTTGTCTGACAATTTTGCAGCAGATGTTCAGGGGCCATTTTCGCTCTACCTTTTGAAACCATCGGTCTTAGGTGCTACTACTCAGGATTTTCTGTCTGGGTTTACTCCCGTAGACCTACCCTCTCTCGAGGTTTCCACAAGGCAGTGGAGTCGTTGCCCGCAGATGTTAGCTACTCGAGACATCCGATGATATTCTCATCGTCCCAGGACTAGCAAGACCTATATGGGACTTGTGGGTTTAAAATCAGTTCCTCCTCTCCTATGCGAACTGCCTGAACAGCTTCTACCCGAGTTTAGAGTCAGAGTTTAAACTAAAACAAGTACACACATTTCAACACTTGAACACCCTCATCAGTTCTGATGGGAGATGCACCAGAATAGTTGACCTGTACTTCTACAGAGCCTAATGCCCTTGTGTAGGTCCTAGCTCTGGCGTGAGCTGGATATAGCCTGGAGGATCTCCTGCTTGACGGGCTAGGCTCGAGCAGCTTATTACTCCCCTGCGATGGAACAATTGCAGCGGAGGGTGGTTAACTGTTGTGCGAGTCCATCTTAATAGACTCAAACTAGAGCAAAGCGACCTTTTATGACACTGGTAGAACAGATTCCTTACATGGCGTTTGTAGGACAGAAATCTTTAGCATGCTATATTATTTTTTACGAAAATTTGCGCAACGTGATATCTCGCTATGGTAGTCGACTTTCAAAATTTGTAACTCTTCTGTTTGTTTGTCAATAAATATGATTTTCTTTTGTGCATAGACACAATTGAATAACAAATTTGTGGGTGTTATTGTTTTTGTTGTGTGTTTGTTAGTTTCTGAAATACAAAAAGATAAAGATGAAAATTTATGGAAAAACCGAAAAAAATTTTGACTCGAGCAATAGGCCTAGTCGCTCTGATAAAAAACCATGAAAACCACAACATAGTATCGATACTGTGTTTACAATATCGACACAACTGTTGGTTTCCAATTCATACGTATTTGTTACATGTAAACAAATAAAATAAACAGATCTACTCGATAAAGATATTTCCAAACAACCTACTTCACCTTTCGCAAAAAGTCGGCTTGCCCCATTCGGCGTATTTAAAGAAAAATTGTTCAAAATCCATTTGTAATCTAACATACGATACTTTTACCGGAAAAATATCGTGTGTAGATGGTGACGTATTTTGCATTTTTTTTTAAATAGCTATTGGTAGGGTCTCCGTGAAAAAAAAAACATTTTGAATTCCGATTTTGTAGGCCGAGTTTGTCCAGACAGTCTGGACCATGGTATGCAGCAGGTTAATGACGCTGGTAGGACATAGACCTTGTTATGAGACTGGTAGGACAGAGTTGATAAGAAAAACAACAACAAAAAACATATCAATGTTATTATTCCTATTTATTTCTCAATGTTCAAATCGTGACATTAACAAATGATATATAACACTATGAAAATAAAATAAACTTAGAAAACCCCACGTTTGCGGATCGCAAACGGCAGCAACATTGACCTCAAACACGATTAGTATTCTGCGCACTCCAAAAGCATATACACCAAGCAACAGACAAGAAAGTCAATTCATTGTTAGTCCAAATTCAAACCAGGTTTGTCAAAATGACGAACTCACTGTCCAGGAAGAAAGAAATGTTTCGGACAGTTTATCAAAATAAACTTTTTTGCAGAATGTCGTTTCTTACAACCGCCAACCTTTATGGCTGCTGTTTCTTGGCAGGTGTGCGGTAGGTTGCCATTACTTTCTATATGTGGAGAAGCGGTCGCAGAACGAACAAAGGAGTCAGCTAAAGTGGACATGATGGGTGACGGACCTGTTGTGTTGGGATTGTGAAATGGACGTTCGCTCCTAGGCCACGATGTCTCTATATTGAACATTGCCAGGAGCAAACAATTTTGTTCTCCATTATATAATAATAAAAATGTTTGTCGGGTGGCGTCTGAGACCGTTGCGGCCGTCGGCCACATCCATGACCCACTGCTGCGGCATGGTTCCGAGCCTCGTTCAGAGCGGGGGTGGAGATTTCTATCTGCTGGAGCGATAATGTGCGTGGACGGCCTCTTCTGTACCTCCAGCCGATCGGGGGAAGACTTTTAGTGATGAGGAACGACTTGTGTAGTATCTTGGGGCCGGGGTTTCCTGGTTCAGCCGCACAGCATGACCGAACAAAGAAACTTGGCATTGGTGAAGTGTTTCTGAAATTGGGAGGCCTGTTTTAGCAGAACACTTCCCGTTCCGGATGTAGTCATGACTAGGATACGCTGATGGTTGCGCATGTAGAAGACCTCCAGTTTTGACATGTCACGTTTGGGTAATGCCTACATTTCTACATAATCAACAAAATTTAATTGTAGCTATTGGACTATTTTTTGTCCCTTTCCACTTCAACATTCATGGAGGCAGATAGACTGGCGAAAGAAGGTGGAAGGTTACCACAACCAGATTCAAGTCTGACTTTCAAAGAGTCCAAAAAGTTTATTACGGCCAGACGCATTGACAAAGGGGAAAATAGAGCATATTGGCTACACAAGAAATGTATTACCAGTTGAGCAGAAGAGAGCAGGTCGTGGTCTTCAGACTCCGCACAGGCCACAACAGACTGAGGTACCATCTATTCAATAAATTGAAGATAGGTGCTACTGATGAATGCACCTGTGGTACTGGGAAAATTTCCCCTGAACATCTGCTGTAAAATTGCCAGACATACCAGGACTAGAGAAAGCAGATGTGGCCATCACCAGTGCCATCACTAGACAAGCTCTATGGCAGTGTCGACAGCCTCAGGATGACCCATCCTCTCTTTGAAAAAGTTCAAGCCAATGTCTCACAGCGTACAAAGAAGAAGGACAATCTTTTATCTCAATCAACTAAAACAAATCACTCAATATCAGCAGAGGAGACCTGTACCAATTTCAGAGCTGAAGCAAGAGCTGTTCATGCAGCAACTCATACTCTTATCAGACAAAACATAACTACACGAAAATGGTCATTCTAACAGACTCCAGGAATGTACTCCAAGCTATGTCAAACCCCAAACAAGATAGACTCCAGGAGTGTACTACAAGCCATGTCAAACCCCAAACAAGACAGACTCCAGGAGTGTACTCCAAGCCATCTCAAGCCCCAAACAAGAAAGACTCCAGGAGTGTACTCCAAGCCATCTCAAACCCCATACAAGACAGACTCTAGGAGTGTACTCCAAGCCATGTCAAACCCCAAACAAGATGGACTCCAGGAGTGTACTCCAAGCCACCTCAAGCCCCAAACAAGATAGATTCCAGGAGTGTACTCCAAGCCACCTCAAGCCACAAACAAGATAGACTCCAGGAGTGTACTCCAAGCCATCTCAAGCCACAAACAAGATAGACTCCAGGAGTGTACTCCAAGCCATCTCAAACCACAAACAAGATAGACTCCAGGAGTGTACTCCAAGCCATCTAAAACCCCAAACAAGATAGACTCCAGGAGTGTACTCCAAGCCATGTCAAACCCCAAACAAGATAGACTCCAGGAGTGTACTCCAAGCCATCTCAAACCCCAAACAAGATAGACTCCAGGAGTGTACTCCAAGCCATCTCAAGCCACAAACAAGATAGACTCCAGGAGTGTACTCCAAGCCATCTCAAACCCCAAACAAGATAGACTCCAGGAGTGTACTCCAAGCCATGTCAAATCCCAAACAAGATAGACTCCAGGAGTGTACTCCAAGCCATGTCAAACCCCAAACAAGATAGACTCCTGGAGTGTACTCCAAGCCATGTCAAACCCCAAACAAGATAGACTCCAGGAGTGTACTCCATGCCATGTCAAACCCCAAACAAGATGGACTCCAGGAGCGTACTCCAAGCCACCTCAAGCCCCAAACAAGATAGACTTCAGGAGCGTACTCCAAGCCATCTCAAGCCCCAAACAAGATGGACTCCAGGAGCGTACTCCAAGCCATCTCAAGCCACAAACATGATAGACTCCAGGAGTGTACTCCAAGCCATCTCAAGCCTCAAACAAGATATACTCCAGGAGTGTACCCCAAGCCATGTCAAGCCACAAACAAGATAGACTCCAGGAGTGTACTCCAAGCCATCTCAAGCCTCAAACAAGATAGACTTAAGTAGTGTAATCCAAGCCATGTCAAGCCACAAACAAGATGGACTCCAGGAGTGTCATCCAAGCTATGTCAAGCCCCAAACAAGATAGACTCCAGGAGTGTACTCCAAGCCACCTCAAGCCACAAACAAGATAGACTCCAGGAGTGTACTCCAAGCCACCTCAAGCCCCAAACAAGATAGACTCCAGGAGTGTACTCCAAGCCACCTCAAGTCCCAAACAAGATAGACTCCAGGAGTGTACTCCAAGCCACCTCAAGCCACAAACAAGATAGACTCCAGGAGTGTACTCCAAGCCATGTCAAACCCCAAACAAGATAGACTCCAGGAGTGTACTCCAAGCCATGTCAAACCCCAAACAAGATAGACTCCAGGAGTGTACTCCAAGCCATGTTAAACCCCAAACAAGACAGACTCCAGGAGTGTACTCCAAGCCATGTCAAACCCCAAACAAGATAGACTCCAGGAGTGTACTCCAAGCCATCTCAAACCCCAAACAAGATAGACTCCAGGAGTGTACTCCAAGCCATGTCAAACCCCAAACAAGATAGACTCCAGGAGTGTACTCCAAGCCATCTCAAACCCCCAACAAGACAGACTCCAGGAGTGTACTCCAAGCCATCTCAACCCACAAACAAGATAGACTCCAGGAGTGTACTCCAAGCCACCTCAAGCCACAAACAAGATGGACTCCAGGAGTGTACTCCAAGCCATCTCAAGCCCTAAACAAGATGGACTCCAGGAGTATACTCCAAGCCATCTCAAACCACAAACAAGATGGACTCTCACATGAAATAAAATACAACATCAGGTTGCTGTCACAAAAACAGATTTAGTCTTACAGTGGATTCCGGCCCACTGTGGGATCCATGGAAACGAGAAAGTAGATGAGCTTGCAAAAGCCGGAAATGGTGACACGCAGACTCTCCATCCACAGAGCTATAAAAAAGTAGACACTCATCAAACGATCCATGAGGACAGAATAGAGAGCCCATCACAAAGAATACAAGTCAGATAATGACAGCATAGACAAACTTGGCAGAGATGGGCAGACAAAGATCTTCAGACTATGAACGGGACATTGTTTACTCAGGGCCCACCTCAGAAGAATGGGTCTCAGAAACACTGCCACGTCACGTGCGATTGTAGAGCACCCAAGCAAACAAACACCAGAACATGTTCTGCAGGAGTGCCCTACCTATGCAGACCAAAGAGAGGCAGTCTGACCCGGGGGAGCGACCATGCTCAAAACGCTGTGGAGGGGCCGGCGAAGACCAGTGACGAGTTCTTATGTACTTGGCAGCTATGTGCCTTCTCTGACTTTTGTGTATGTCTTTACCTCATTTTATGGAGAGAGGAGACTGTCTGGTCAGGCATAACATACTGATCGGACATGTTAGTCAGGGTCAGGCAAAATATACTGATCAGACATGTTAACCAGGGTCAGGCAAAACATACTGATCAGACATGTCAACCAGGGTCAGGCAAAACATACTGGCCAAGACCCCATCTCACTTCCACGTAGGTCTTCTTGGAAACAGACTGTTTCATGGCAGCCTGGCTAATGAGGTAGGGATTGAATTGATCGTCGCAGTAGTGAATAACACACAGATGAAGCCAAGCATGACACAACCACCTGAAGAATCCCGGCCCATCTTCATCAGCACGCTCGGGATGTGAGAATAGCTACTGCAACTCGCCACTCAATACCCTTTTCAGGGCACACAAAAGAGTAAACATGTGCATTGGATAAATCTCTATGTTATGTAGTCATTCCTTCTTCTATGATTTTTGAGCTACTATTTTTATTGAGAGATTTGTGTTGAGGGATTTGTGTGTTGAGAGATTTGTGCTGAGAGATTTTTGTGTTGAGAGATTTGAGCTGAGCGATTTGAGCTGAGAGATTTGAGCTGAGAGATTTGTGCTGATAGATTTGTGTGTTGAGAGATTTGTGTTGAGAGATTTTTGTGTTGAGAGATTTGTACTGAGAGATTTGTGCTGAGAGATTTGAGCTGAGAGATTTGTGCTGATAGATTTGTGTGTTGAGAGATTTGTGTTGAGAGATTTTTGTGTTGAGAGATTTGTACTGAGAGATTTGTGCTGAGAGATTTTTGTGTTGAGAGATTTGTGTGTTGAGAGATTTGTGCTGAGAGATTTGTGTGTTGAGATATTTGTGTGTTGAGGGATTTATGTTGAGTGATTTTTGTGTTGAGAGATTTGTGTGTTGAGAGATTTGAGCTGAGAGATTTGTGTGTTGAGATATTTGTGTGTTGAGGGATTTATGTTGAGTGATTTTTGTGTTGAGAGATTTGTGTGTTGAGGGATTTATGTTGAGTGATTTTTGTGTTGAGAGATTTGTACTGAGAGATTTCTGCTGAGAGATTTTTGTGTTGAGAGATTTGTGTGTTGAGAGATTTGTGCTGAGAGATTTGTGTGTTGAGATATTTGTGTGTTGAGGGATTTATGTTGAGTGATTTTTGTGTTGAGAGATTTGTGTGTTGAGAGATTTGAGCTGAGAGATTTTTGTGTTGAGAGATTTGTGTAGAGAGATTTGTGTGTTGAGAGATTTGTGTGTTGAGATATTTGTGTGTTGAGGGATTTGTGTTGAGAGATTTGTGTGTTGAGGGATTTGTGTTGAGAGATTTGTGTGTTGAGGGATTTGTGTGTTGAGGGATTTATGTTGAGAGATTTTTGTGTTGAGAGATTTGTACTGAGAGATTTGTGCTGAGAGATTTGTGTGTTGAGAGATTTGTGTGTTGAGAGATTTGTGAGCTGAGAGATTTGTGCTGAGAGATTTGTGTGTTGAGAGATTTGTGTTGAGAGATTTGTGTGTTGAGATATTTGTGTGTTGAGGGATTTGTGTGTTGAGGGATTTATGTTGAGAGATTTGTGTGTTGAGAGATTTGTGTTGAGAGATTTGTGTGTTGAGAGATTTGTGTTGAGAGATTTTTGTGTTGAGAGATTTGTGTAAAGAGATTTGTGTGTTGAGGGATTTATGTTGAGAGATTTTTGTGTTCAGAGATTTGAGCTGAGAGATTTGTGCTGAGAGATTTTTGTGTTGAGAGATTTGTGTAAAGAGATTTGTGTGTTGAGGGATTTATGTTGAGAGATTTTTGTGCTGAGAGATTTGTGTGTTGAGGGATTTGTGCTGAGAGATTTGTGTGTTGAGAGATTTGTGTTGAGAGATTTGTGCTGAGAGATTTGTGTGTTGAGAGATTTGTGTGTTGAGAGATTTGTGTTGAGAGATTTGTGCTGAGAGATTTGTGTGTTGAGAGATTTGTGTGTTGAGAGATTTGTGTTGAGAGATTTGTGCTGAGAGATTTGTGTGTTGAGGGATTTGTGTGTTGAGGGATTTGTGTTGAGAGATTTTTGTGTTGAGGGATTTGTGTGTTGAGGGATTTGTGTGTTGAGAGATTTGTGTTGAGAGATTTGTGTGTTGAGGGATTTGTGTGTTGAGGGATTTGTGTTGAGAGATTTTTGTGTTGAGAGATTTGTGTGTTGAGGGATTTGTGCTGAGAGATTTGTGTGTTGAGAGATTTGTGTTGAGAGATTTGTGTGTTGAGGGATTTGTGTGTTGAGGGATTTGTGTTGAGAGATTTTTGTGCAGAGAGATTTGTGTGTTGAGAGATTTGTGTGGAGAGATTTGTGCTGAGAGATTTGTGTTGAGAGATTTGTGTTGAGAGATTTGTGTGTTGAGAGATTTGTGTTGAGGGATTTGTGTGGAGAGATTTGTGCTGAGAGATTTGTGTTGAGAGATTTGTGCTGAGAGATTCAATTGCATTTTTGCCAGGTGTCCAAATCACTTTATTTTCTGTCTTTCCATTTATTCTTATGCACGGTGCTGGACAAACCTTCTATCCGATTTCTTCGTTTTATATTCTGTCTAGCCTAGTGACACCCACCACTTTTCTTAAACAGCTCTTTTCGCATACCATGATTTTTCTATTAGCTTTCTTTAGTAGTTACAAACATGTCTCTGTAAACTGTCCACAAGCCATTCAAAAGTATACATTGACTTTCTCTGTAAAGTGTCCACAAAGACACTCAAAAGTATACATTGACTTTCTCTGTAAATTATCTACAAGCCACACAAAATTATCCACAAGCCACTCAAAAATATACATTGACTTTCTCTGTAAACTATCCACAAAGTCACTAAAAAGTATACATTGACTTTTTCTGTAAACTATCCACAAAGTCACTCAAAAGTATACATTGACTTTTTCTGCAAACTATCCACAAAGTCACTCAAAAGTATACATTGACTTCCTTTGTAAATTGTCCACAAGCCACTCAAAAGTATCCACAAGCCACTCAAAAATATACATTGACTTTTTCTGTAAACTTTTCACAAAGCCACTCAAAAGTATACATTGACTTTCTCTGTAAATTGTCCACAAGCCACTCAAAAGTATACATTGACTTTCTCTGTAAATTGTCCACAAGCCACACAAAAGTATCCACAAGCCACTCAAAAATATACATTGACTTTTTCTGTAAACTTTTCACAAAGCCACTCAAAAGTATACATTGATTTTCTCTGTAAATTGTCCACAAGCCACACAAAAGTATCCACAAGCCACTCAAAAATATACATTGACTTTTTCTGTAAACTTTTCACAAAGCCACTCAAAAATATATTGACTCTCTCTGTAAACTGCCCACAAAGCCACTCAAAAGTATACATTGACTTCCTCTGTACTTTCAACTATCCACAAGCCACTTAAAGTATTATTTTCAGCACAATCACTCAATGGCATCACGCCACATTAAACTCATTACATCATTGACTCATTATGAATTAATGTATCCTAAACCAGACGAAATGGTTTTCACCCAATACCAAACAACTGCTCAGCTGCGGCAAAATATGTACTTTTGTGTTGTTCATAGATGCGTACGCAACATGTACATTGACCTGTCAATGTGTACGGTTTACTCGTAATTTTTACGTTTTTTCCCACATTTTCTTCAGTGTGTAGCTCTTCACTGTTTTGTGAGGGTCTTTAACAAAGATACACCAAGACCTCTTGCCCTGAGCCATCTGCTTCAGCTCTCCATTTCTTCCGTATATCCTTTACGCTTAGAGAATATTCGTGTGCGTTACACGGGTTCCCAACAATCCATGGAGCATGACCCAAAAAGGGTATCGCAAAATGTTTTCTGTGGTGTCGCCGGCTGAAACAGTAAACTAACAAAGTTTGTGATTTTAAAGCAATTTTCATTTTTAATTGGTGTCTTAATCTTTGAATAATATCATGTTTAAATATAGATTTTAACCCATAAAAATATGAGTAGTTTTTTATTTTATGCTCCCAGTGGATAGACTGAAGCGAGCTATAGTTAGATACATCAATGCGCGGACTCACTTGCGTCTTGCACAGAGGTTTGTTTATGTATCAAATTCCGAGAAATATAATAAATTGCATGTTTCTGCCACCAATCAGATGAGTTAAAATTACTTTGAATACTTGGAATCCTGGTATTCAAACAGACATGTTGAATGTATGTTGCCAGGTAGCTGAAGGCTTTGGCTATATGTAGTAGGTATTTTAAAACTTCCTGCGATTTACTAGGCCTGGGGGATGGTACAAATAATTTGGGTAATTTTTTTTTTTGAACTTGAATTTTTGGATTTTGTCCGGGCAGTGGCCGTTAAGCCTACTCTTTTCAATTTCTAACTGCCAAGGGATTTTTAAAGTGCTCGACACTAAACACGGGAGTCCGATCTCACTACTTAGAGATCTTTTTACCAGAAGATCCACGTGAAAAAAACCCGGTCTCCACTGTGATTCGAACCCACGACTTCCGGCAGTCGAGGCGGAAACCTTACCTCGAGACCACTATGTTATAATTATAATGAATTATATTATAATAAAAAATATAGTTTTGATGCACTTTTCTTTTACCCTAATTAAAAAGCCTTTTTTCTAATGTATCGGTGTCGTGGCTCAGTTTGCTTCTATAAACTGGGGTCGCTACTCGAAAAAATCTGGGAACCTGTGATTTATTACTAATGATATATATAAATATATAAATATACATAGAGTACTGACCCATATATAGTACAAGTTAGCATATAATTCAACCATAGAGCTTTGGAAGGTGTTTTACGTAAAAAATAAATAGGTCTTTAACATAACACAACCCAACACTTTGATGATACTTGATGTTGAAGGAGGAGGGGGGAGATTGGTGTGTTTGCTGTAGTTGAAAGGTAAAGTACTTGGCTCTCAAGAAATGGATGAAAATGTAAGGCAGTGGGTGGTCTGAATCTCACAACAACCATCAAGCGCCCACTGGTTTCAAGGGAGGTGAGGTCCAGACCTAGTCCTATCGGAGACGTACGATGAACTCTGAGGTCCCATGTACACAATTTGCACATAAAAGATCTTGTGACAGTTGCAAATCAGGGCTGAAGATGCAGCACAGTGAATGAGCTGACAGCAGCTAGCGACCTAGAGCTGATCAAGACCCTATTCCGTCTCCAAGCGGCAGCCCTGGGAACAGACTGCACTAGTGTAGTCTTGCTAAGAGGATATGGGATACATTTGGAAGGCAAACCCTGTATAAAAAAAAAACTGACATTGGATGTGTCTGGTTGAAAGGCGCAGATACCGCAGCCTCACTGTAAATTACACCTCCGTATTTTACAGGATGAGCGCAGAAGAAGAATAAAATAAAAAGTCTCATCCATCTAATCTTCTCTTTGCCTGTGGGTTCCAATTCAGTACATGTCTAGCTATATCTATCAGAACTTCCTGATTCCTCACCTATCTAATCCTTGACAGCATGAGAGATAAATGTATTTGAATAAAACAAACATATGCAACACTATCTACATCTTGTTCCGTAACAACAATGTTCTCCATCGATGTAACCTCAAATTGTTCTACAGCTACACACATACATTTCTATCTATACTGAATCAACACATCGAACACATAGTACATTATATGTTGCAATTTTTTCAGTTCCTCGATCATAACATAGTAAATGGTATATATGTCAAACCTGCACAAATGGATTCCTAGTCTAGTGAACTTTCTCTATGTCTTCTTTCTGTTCCAATATGGAGCATAGAGTGACAACTGCATCTGGCTCTCTACAGGGAGCCTGTATCCAAGCAATTTTCTTGTAGCATTTTGTTATAAACTCAACGAAAAAAGTAACTTATCAGGTAATGTATTTTATTTTATTTTATCATCCAAACACAACGAAATCTGGGGAGAAGAAATTTGATTCCATAGTTCAGAACTGGAACAACTGAAACGACATTTTCATGTCACGTGTGATTGTCACATCGTCTGCTGAAGACAGTGTCAGGTTTGGTGTGACTGAAATGTAGACACGTGACTGTAATGAACTAGAACACGTCACCCGGGAAAGATGCCCAACACATCACTCACACGCTGAGTGATGTCCTTACAACCTCTTGCGGTTATGGGAAGGGCAAGATAAACAACGATAGATATTATCCCTCCTCCGCTGCCTTGTGGAATACCTGTTTGCGGGAAAGGCTTTGAGGGTAAGCCCTGAGGAAAACATCCTGTGCTACCTCCAGTCATCTCGATAATGTCTTGCCACTGGCCTAAGGTAGCTCAGGACGAGAGAGTCAGGTTGACAAAGGGAGCAGAGTCTTCCTCACTTTAATCCAAATCACAGCGCAAGTCACCCATTTCAGCGAACACAGCAAGAGAAAAGACAGTCCGCACAGCTGAGCAAAGAGAATAGTCTTCATCACATGTGATGGACGAACATCATTTTGTGACCCGTTGCACATAGTGGATGATGAGGTCAGCATCCCACTGGGTGCCTTTACTTCCCAGATTTTTTCTGGTACCCAATTTCTGTGACTGGATCTACCACGTGAGCCAGTTTGCGATCGGAAACAAATCCTGCACCAGTTGGGGATTTAACTCTGATCGCTTGGCTGAGATAACAGTGCACTAACCACTGTGCTACCGCGGGTGTAATGAACATGAAATTTCTTTAAAGTGACAGAGAGTTGCATACGTTAGCCTCACTCTCTCGTCGTCAACTACCCAGATTCAGTGGCAAGACATAGTTAAGACGATTGAGTTAATGTACTAGATCAGCGAGACACCCCAAAAAAATGTGATACAACTGGGCTAGTTTTTTTTCGCCATTCAACAATTGCGACAATGGTATATAGTCCAAGTTCGATCCAGAGACATTTATAGACTCGATTACTTCCTAACCTTTCTATCATCAAGCATTGAGCATGCCGGCCTTAACTGGTTGTCGCAGGTAGACAAACAATAAACAGTGATAGTTTCACTAAAGGAACGTGGTAAGGGAGGGAATATATGCAAACCTCAAGGCAGCGAGCTGTAAACAAAGAATGTTTGTTTGTGACAAGGATCCTGAGGAAAAAATTTATCTGCGCTCGGAAAACATATATAACGGAAAAGCAGAAAAGGTGACAGAAGCGCTCTGCGACAAGAGAGCGATGAAATTAAGATGCTTCGGTCATCTGGAGGTTTGATGTTCAAATTCCGATCTTCACATTACTTCATTTTCTTTTCTGTTGTTCCGTTATATGTTTTGTAACAATTTCTTTTCTTGTGATCATTGTCATAAAGAAAGATTCCGCAGTTCCATGCACAACCCTGTTTAGTTCCCTCCGATAACATGCATGGAAGGTGATAGCAGCCGTATTATTTTATTCCTGGATCCCACTCAGGTGGCCTGGGCATAAATTATGTGCATGTTATCTGTAAAAGCCACATATTTGATAACAACGAGACTTCGTCTACGATGGAAGCACGTGTGAAATATCTCACATATACATAGCATACATATGAAGCACAATTAACAGGATTGTCTATCGCATTTACCTGACCGGATGTACGACAAAACTCCAGTTCACCCAGATGTAAAAATGGACACATGACTCAGTTCTGAGTTAAGGAAGGCAATGGGGCGAGGAAGGAAACATGGTCACCCGATCTCATAAGTATCACAACATCGTACGATGTTCATCTCTACCTAAGACTACGTTCTCGACAAGACAAACACTGACGTGACGACTATCAATAACTTGGACAAGTAAAAAAAATGTCCCAAGAATTGTGCTAAACAAAAAATTTTCCACATGTGCATAAATACATCGAGAAAATGTCCTACCACTTGCACGAATCACATTTCATCCCTCTGAGGTAGAAGACTGCCCACTACATTCTCACATTAAAAATATGTTTTCTAGGTTTGCAAGAAAGATCTAGAAATAATACCTGAAAACATGGTACAAGGATAAATGTGTTGAGGGGGGGGGGGGGGACAAGGATGAGGAGGGAGGGGGACAAGGATGAGGGAGGAGGAGGACGACGATGCAGGAGCAGGAGAAGAAGAAAAAGAATCAAGTATTCCCCACTTCTAGGACACACACATAAACAATGTCCCTCACTTGTAGAATACACACATAAACAATGTCCCTCACTTGTAGGATACACACATAAACAATGTCCCTCACTTGTAGAATACACACATAAACAATGTCCCTCACTTGTAGAATACACACATAAACAATGTCCCTCACTTGTAGAATACACACATAAACAATGTCCCTCACTTGTAGAATACACACATAAACAATGTCCCTCACTTGTAGAATACACACATAAACAATGTCCCTCACTTGTAGAATACACACATAAACAATGTCCCTCACTTGTAGAATACACACATAAACAATGTCCCTCACTTGTAGAATACACACATAAACAATGTCCCTCACTTGTAGAATACACACATAAACAATGTCCCTCACTTGTAGAATACACACATAAACAATGTCCCTCACTTGTAGAATACACACATAAACAATGTCCCTCACTTGTAGAATACACACATAAACAATGTCCCTCACTTGTAGAATACACACATAAACAATGTCCCTCACTTGTAGAATACACACATAAACAATGTCCCTCACTTGTAGGATACACACATAAACAATATCCCTCACTTGTAGAATACACACATAAACAATGTCCCTCACTTGTAAGAAACAAAGTATACACACATAAACAATGTCCCTCACTTGTAGAATACACACATAAACAATGTCCCTCACTTGTAGAATACACACATAAACAATGTCCCTCACTTGTAGAATACACACATAAACAATGTCCCTCACTTGTAGAATACACACATAAACAATGTCCCTCACTTGTAGAATACACACATAAACAATGTCCCTCACTTGTAGAATACACACATAAACAATGTCCCTCACTTGTAGAATACACACATAAACAATGTCCCTCACTTGTAGAATACACACATAAACAATGTCCCTCACTTGTAAGAAACAAAGTATACACACATAAACAATGTCCCTCACTTGTAAGAAACAAAGTATACACACATAAACAATGTCCCTCACTTGTAAGAAACAAAGTATACACACATAAACAATGTCCCTCACTTGTAAGAAACAAAGTATACACACATAAACAATGTCCCTCACTTGTAGAATACACACATAAACAATGTCCCTCACTTGTAGAATACACACATAAACAATGTCCCTCACTTGTAGAATACACACATAAACAATGTCCCTCACTTGTAGAATACACACATAAACAATGTCCCTCACTTGTAGAATACACACATAAACAATGTCCCTCACTTGTAGGATACACACATAAACAATGTCCCTCACTTGTAAGAAACAAAGTATACACACATAAACAATGTCCCTCACTTGTAGAATACACACATAAACAATATCCCTCACTTGTAGAATACACACATAAACAATGTCCCTCACTTGTAAGAAACAAAGTATACACACATAAACAATGTCCCTCACTTGTAAGAAACAAAGTATACACACATAAACAATGTCCCTCACTTGTAAGAAACAAAGTATACACACATAAACAATGTCCCTCACTTGTAAGAAACAAAGTATACACACATAAACAATGTCCCTCACTTGTAAGAAACAAAGTATACACACATAAACAATGTCCCTCACTTGTAGGACACACACATAAACAATGTCCCTCACTTGTAAGAAACAAAGTATACACACATTCATGAAGAGCATTTATAACACCTCTATGGTTTAATCCTCTCAAACTCATGTTCTTTGCACACTATGCTACTCACACAGATTGTTATGCGCATGTGCATGTGCACTTGTGTGTGTGTCTGACACTTTCCAGCTATCAAAGAAAGCCATAGAAACAATTCACCATATATAATGCAGAAATACAAAAGTGGAAAGCTCGTTTTCCTTTGGATCAGAGAAAGACCAAAAGAAGCACATTTTGAATGACAATAGCTCACATAATTATGTGAAAATTTGTTTCAATAACTCAATGAACATTTCACATTTATATAGAACAAATATCGAATATGTCAATTTGTATGTCTACCTAGGCCAGGAAAACAAACAATATTGATAAGGATATCTCACCCAGGAGAGCAGGCGGTTGGTTCTGCTTCAACCGCATTAAACCGAACTGAGTGGTCTCGAGGTAAGACGTCGGCCTCAGGTGCTGGAGGTTGTGTGTTCAAATTACGATGGAGATCAGAATTTTTTTTCACATGAACTTTCTGGTTCCGAGTGGTCCAACGAGGTCTTTATGTATGAGAAGGACAAAAATAGCACCACTGCCGCACAGGGAGCATGTCGTAAGAGGCGACTAACTGTGTGACATGGCATAACACCGGTCATGGTTAGGTGGTTTGTTTAAAGCGACATAGATGGTGCCTAACAGGCTGCTGGTCTACTTTGCTGTAGTGTTTTGAGTCTATTAAGATAGACTTGCACATCTATTAACCACCCTTCACAGCACTTGTCCCAATGCCGCGGGGTAATAAGCTGCTCAAGCCTAGCACACTATAAGCAGGAAATCCTCCTCCCAGTTACATCCAGCTCATACTAGAGCTGGGACCTGCACAGGATCATCTGTCCCTATAGAAGTACAGGTCGACTAAGAACTAAGAAGGACTTTTTTGTATTTCCCTGGATTTTTGGGTAGTAGAGAACGGACGCCCGTGTGCAGTGTCGTGCACGTTAAAAATCCCTTGGCAGTTGAACTCGAAAAGAGTTGACTTAACTGCCGCTGCCTGGGCAAAATTCAAAATTATATTAATCTACACAATCTATTGTGGGATCCTCATTGGTGCGGGTGCTACGGAGTACGTGCACTGTGCTGAGATTCTAAAAGAAAATGTAATAGAATAGAGCACTGACGGATTAAACCATGTGAAATAACATTGATTCTTCGACTAAACTAAACTGTTACTCCAGCAGATGACGGATGTCAAGGCCAGGGCTCAGACCTTCAACAACATGGTTATCCCAACAATGGTGTATGGGTGTGACGTTTGGAGTCTACTCAAATTAGAGACAGGGGGACGGCGTGGCCTAGTGGTTAAGTGGCACGGCTCACAACCAGAAGGTGCTGGGTTCGATCCCCATCACAGCACCGGCCGTTACCCCGGGGAAGCAAACCCTTAGAAAATGCAGGAGGAAGCAGACCCTTACATAAAATGCATGCTGAAGTCGGATGCACTGGGCCCACAGGCGCAAAATAAAAACCACAGTGTAACGCATACACGCCTTGGGGAATAGATAAATAAGGCGAACGCAAAAAAAAAAAAAAATTAGAGACTATGTTGATTTCACGTGAACAATTGCAGAGAACTTTCCACATCAGTGACATTGGTATCAAGCAAGTACGGGAGTTCAAATAACTAGGTAGTATGTTCACTGATGATGGCAGAGTGGGCAGAGAGATGGCATATTTGATTCAGGAGGCGAACAGTGTCCACCATAAAACTGCACTGATTTTGAAACACTCCAGTGTACTTCTTTTAACTAAGAGGAGGCTCATAAATACATTATTTATTTGTAAATTGTGTTACCGATGTCAATCTTGGTCCTTACTAGCAACACATAAGAGTAAGATCCAGAGCTGTAAGATGCGCTGTGTGAAAAGTGCGGTCGGAAAAACTATGTGTGACCGAATCCGCAACACCAGGCTGAGGCAGACAGTGGGGACAAACCTAGTCAGTGCCTGCGCTGACTCCTATCAAATCAAGCGGTTTGGTCATTTAGTCAGAATGCTTTACGGCCAGCCTGCAGCGAGAGCATATCATACGCAGGTAACTGGTCCACGAGCAGGAGGCAGACCCCGAGATCGTTGGAAACGACGGTGTCTCAGACACTCTCAGGAAGTTACACCTAACGACAGCACAAGCCTCCCATTTGGCGATAACAAGAAATCTAAGCATCCCACCTCTCTACGGCGCCGTATGGCAAGAGCAGTAGTACAAGAGAAGAAGAAGAAGAAGCAAATCAGATGCAGAGAAGCTCAGAATTACCGAAAGCAACGGAGAGTAGTTATAAATATCTTCCTTAAGAGACAGCATCCGAAATATCAACATCCGTGACCAAATAGAGATGTCATAGACTCTGTGTCAATACTAAAGCACAGATGGGCCGGCCATGTGGTCCGCATGACTGACAATAGATGGACAAGGACTACAGCCGACCACATGACCGCCTGCTGACGAGATGGAGCGATGTTCTGCACCATGACTTTTGACCATCATCGAACTACAGGGTGAAGGACAGACACGGATTCAAGCAGCTTTTGGCTACCTGGCAACATCACGCAACATTGCCTGATTGAATACCAGGATTAAATTATATTAGAAAGCCATCAAAAAGTTGGATGCAAAGGTAGGAATTCTGAAGGTGGGTTCTTGTGTGAGTTTCTGGGACATATCTGTAACCACGGTCCTGAACGTTCTCCACATTGCACATCTCGGAGAAGGGTACACTTTGGCACATCTTGGCAATAGAAATCTTGGGTTATCAAACTACTTGGTTTATAATCAGGGATAGAGTCAAATTAGAAATCTTTGGGTTATCAAACTGCCTGGTTTACAATCAGGGATAGGGTAAAAATAGAAATCTTTGGGTTATCAAACTACCTGGTTTACAATCAGGGATAGGGTAAAAATAGAAATCTTTGGGTTATCAAACTACCTGGTTTACAATCAGGGATAGAGTAAAAATAGAAATATTTGGGTTATCAAACTACATGGTTTACAATCAGGGATAGAGTAAAAATATAAATCTTTGGGTTATCAAACTACATGGTTTACATTCAGGGAAAGAGTAAAAATAGAAATCTTGGGTTTTCAATCAGGGATAGAGTCAAATAGAAATCTTTGGGTTATCAAACATAGTTTACAATCAGGGAAAGAGTAAAAATAGAAATCTTGGGTTTTCAATCTACATGGTTTACAATCAGGGATAGAGTAAAAAATAGAAATCTTGGGTTTTCAATCAGGGATAGAGTAAAATTAGAAATCTTTGGGTTTTCAAACTACTTGGTTTACAATCAGGGATAGAGTCAAAATAGAAATCGTTGGGTTTTCAAACTACTTGGTTTACAATCAGGGATAGAGTCAAAATGCCAGAACGTATCAACATTACAGATGATGTGTGCAACATCATGTTGTGCCCAACATTGCGGGAGTTATGGCTAATGTCGGTGTCGTTGTTGAATGTCCGCAATGAGTGAGTTTACACTCTTGAGTGCCCTGAAAAGAGTGTTAGGTGGTGAGTTGCAGTAGCTTTCCTTACATGCCGAGTGTGCTGATGAAGGTGGACTGGGTTACTCCAGGCTGTTGTGATGTGCTTTGCTGCTTCTGTGTGTTGCTCACTACTACAGGGATCATGTTGATGCCCCATCTTGCAACATCAGACTGTCATGAAATGTGCATGTGGGGGTCTTGATCAGTATGTTTTACCTGACCCTGACTAATATAGTCTGGTCAGTATGTTTTACCTAACCCTGACTAACATAGTCTGATCAGTATGTTTTACCTGACCCTGACTAACATATTCTGATCAGCATGTTTTACCTGACCCTGACTAACATAATCTGATCAGTATGTTTTACCTGACCCTGACTAACATAGTCTGATCAGTATGTTTTACCTGACCCTGACTAACATAGTCTGATCAGTATGTTTTACCTAACCCTGACTAACATAGTCTGATCAGTATGTTTTACCTGACCCTGACTAACATAGTCTGATCAGCATGTTTTACCTGACCCTGACTAACATAATCTGATCAGTATGTTTTACCTGACCCTGACTAACATAGTCTGATCAGTATGTTTTACCTGACCCTGACTAACATAGTCTGATCAGTATGTTTTACTTAACCCTGACTAACATAATCTGATCAGTATGTTTTACCTGACCCTGACTAACATAGTCTGATCAGTATGTTTTACCTAACCCTGACTAACATAATCTGATCAGTATGTTTTACCTGACCCTGACTAACATAGTCTGATCAGTATGTTTTACCTAACCCTGACTAACATAGTCTGATCAGTATGTTTTACCTAACCCTGACTAACATAGTCTGATCAGTATGTTTTACCTAACCCTGACTAACATAGTCTGATCAGTATGTTTTACCTAACCCTGACTAACATAGTCTGATCAGTATGTTTTACCTAACCCTGACTAACATTTTTTTTGTTTTGTTTTGTTGCGTTCGCCTTATTTATCTATTCCCCAAGGCGTGTGTGCGTTACACTGTGGTTTTTATTTTTGCGCCTGTCGGCCCAGTGCATCCGACTTCAGCATGCATTTTATGTAAGGTTCTGCTTCCTCCTGCATTTTCTAAGGGTTTGCTTCCCCGGGGTAACGGCCGGTGCTGTGATGGGGATCGAACCCAGCACCTTCTGGTTGTGAGCCGTGCCACTTAACCACTAGGCCACGCCGTCCCCTTCCTGACTAACATAATCTGATCAGTATGTTTCACCTAACCAATCTATTCTTGAATGCATTAACTGTCCCTGCCTCCACTACTTCCTGTGGCAATGCATTCCAAGCATTCATCATTCTCTAACTAAAAAAATGTTCTAATATCTAATTTGGACCTTTCTTTAGTTAATTTGTAGCTATGTCCTCTTGTTCTTGTGGGTGGTTGTATTTTTGAAAACTTGTTATAGTCTAATTTATCCGATCCTTTGATTATCTTATAAACCTGTATTGTCACCTCGAATTCCTCTCTTTTCTAGTCGCTGTGGTCGGTTTTTCTGAGTCTTTGTATCCTTTCCAGCATGCTTATATCCTCTCTACGATAAGGACTCCACACCTGTACACAGTACTCCAATCTAGGTCTAACTAATGCTTTATACAGTTTGACTATCACTTCCTTGCTCCTATGTTTAATATTTTTTATCATACCTAATATTACATTTGCCTTTTTCACTGCTACCTGGACTTGCTCACTCACCTAACCTGTATGATCTAATATAACCCCTAGGTCCCTTTCCTTCTCTATCATTCTAATATTGTTCTTGCCCATTCTGTAATTATGTTCCTTATTGGATCTACCCATGTGGATGACTGTACATTTATCTACATTAAACTCCATTTGCCAGCTTACAGACCATTCTCAAATTTGATCTAAATTCGACCTCAATTTATCCACTTCTGCTTTAGATGAGACACTACTGCATAGTTTTGTGTCCTCAGCAAATTTTGCAATCATGGATTCGATATCAATGTTCAAATCGTTTATATATCAATAACAAAATTGATCCCAAAACTGAGCCCTGTGGCACTTCACTCCACTCAGAGTACTCCTTATTTATGGCCACTCTCTGCTTTCTTCACGTTAACCAATTTTCAATCCATTTAGCAACTTCCCCACGTATTCCATGTGATTTTAACTTTATAAATAACCTTTGATGACGTACTCTATCAAAGGCCTTTGCAAAATCTAGATAAATAACGTCCTCTGGCTCCCCTTTATCTATCATTTTGATAACCTCCTCCATGAATTCTAACAGATTTGTTAAGCACGATCTCCCTCTAGTAAACCCATGCTGACTATTTCTAATTAGATTAAATTTGTCTAAATGCATTACAATGTTTTCTTTGATTATTGACTCTAACAATTTACAGACTATGCTCGTTAAACTCACCGGTCTATAATTTGCTGGATCTGATTTTTTGCCCTTTTTGAATAAGGGGATCACTCCTGCATCTTTCCAATCCAGTTGAACAATCCCTTTTGTAAGTGATTGAGACCATAATATAGCCAATGGTTTTGCTAGTTGGTTTCTAATTTCATACAGCAATTTTGGATGAATACCATCTTGACCTGGACATTTATCCACTTTCAACCTCTTCAATTTTTAAAAAACAATTTCCTCCGTAACACAGATTAATCTTAATCCCACTGTACCCATGTCTCTTTAGAAAATATCTATAGGCTCTGGGATCTTGGAGCAGTCTTCTTTGGTGTAGACTGTGCCAAAGTACTGATTGAGTAGATTAGCTGCCTCCCTATTCTCACTTATTATTTTTCCTGTGTTATCTATGAGAGGGCCTGCTTTATTTTTCATTCTTTGTTTATTTCTAACACAAGAAAAGAAACTTTTACTATTAGTCTTAATACTACAAGCAAGTTTGTTTTATCCAAGTCTATTTTATTCTGGGCTATGTTTTGCTTGTCCTAATATTTTAAATGTGTTTCTTTTGATCTATCAGTCTCTATATATTTTTACATGCTTTATTTTTAGCCCTTCTACATTTAACTACAAATCTAGTTATCCACTTGTTACACTTGGGGTTTACCTCCCTACATATTCCTATTTTAGCTTTTCTAGAACTGTTTTGAAACTTTCCCACTCTTGTTCAACATCTGTTCTACCAACAATATTTTTCAATATTACATTGCTCACTGCTTCTTTCCATTAGTTACATTTCGAGACATCCGGATCTTCTGGTAAAAACTCTGATTTTTGAGTAGTGAGATCGGGCCTATGTGTTCAGTGTCGAGCACGTTAAAAATCCCCTGGCAGTTAGAGATAGAAAAGAGTACGATAACAGCGGCTGACCTGGTAACATTAAAAAAATTATAGTTAAAAATCTACTCAAATTATTTGTACCTTCCCATAGGTCTAGTTTGCAACAGGAAGTTTGAAATATACCTATGGATATTCTTCAGCAACCTGGCAACATACATTAACAGCATGCCTGTTTGGATACCAGATTTTGCAAGACTACCACAACCAGATTCTAGTGTGACCTACGAAGAGTCCAAAAGGTTTATTAGGGCCAGATACATGGCCAAATGAGAAACAGAACATACTGGCTACACAAAAAATGATGCCTATTACCAGTTGAACAGAAGAGAGCAGGTCGTGGTCTTCAGACTCCGCACAAGCCACAATAGACTGAGGTACCATCTATTCAATAAACTGAAGATAGGTGGCACTGACGAATGCACCTGTGGTACCGGGAAAATGACCGCTGAACATCTGCTGAGAAATTGCCCGACATACGAGGACCAGAGAAAGCACATGTGGCCATCACCAGTGCCAACACTAGACAAGCTCTATGGCAGTGTCGACAGCCTCAGGATGACAGCTGTTTTCTTCGAACAAATTCAAGTTGACGTGACAGCGTACGAAGAAGAATACCAGATTTCCAAGTACAAGTATATAATATGTGCTTCTTATTGGTGTAGTGGTAGAGCACTCACATTTTACAGCAAAGGTTCAACTACCATTCCCTGACTGGCTCCAGTCAACCAATATGTAAATGGTTACTTGACTAACTGTTAGGGAAGGAAAGGCAAAGAGGAAGTGACCAGGCCACCCCACCTCATAAACAAGATGTGGCCTTGTTTAATGACGGCTCTTACACATCACTCCTGACGGCAGTGTCTGCTACTGGATTACCTTTACCTTAATGTATCTTAATCAACCCGATCTTCAACAAGGAGGTTGGCATTGTGCAGGTCCCCAACTCTATTTCCACTCGTTGCGGTCGTGGGCACAAGTTGACCAGTGGATGAGCAGTCGCAAATGTTGTTCCTCTCTATCAAGACCTGCCATCTGGTGGGTGGCCAATCGCTGGATCGCTTCTTTTCTCAGAAGACAGTTCTGGAACTCCAGAGCTTGTCTTTCCTTCTTGTGATGTGGCCAGACCGTCGGTGTTTCGAATGGTTTATATGCTGCTGAATGTCTTTGACTTGTGACATTCTTCGGATCTCGTTGTTGGTAATGCCAAAACTCGCCTTTAAATACATATTTTCTCAATAATTTAGCTTTTTCTACTTCTATTGTCGTCTCACTTTCTACCGGGTTGTTGCCCAGTGTCGTGGTATATATTTGTCTTTCGCCTCTATCGTAGCCTGAAGGACATTTTTCCCCATTTTACAGAAGGTCTTGTTTACGATGTCTACCTCTCACCCTTCTTCCGGATGTTTTCCCGTAGAAGGTTGCATGAACAATGTGGTCTGGTTGCATTCTCCAAATGTGGCCAAACCAATTCATTCTCTGTTGCTCTATGTACTGTAGGCAGGGAATTGTTCCAACCTTCTCCTGAATACTAATATTTGTGATTCTGTCTCTTCTGGTGTTGTTAGTGATCTTTCGTAGGCACTGCATTAAGCAGGTGGCTAACTTTCATTCCTGGGCCTTATTCAATGTCCATGTCTGGCACTAGTAGCACAGGGTTGGGATGAAGATACTATTTATCATCTGCTTTTTTGCTTAGATGGGAACCTTGGGGTGTCAGTAGTGAAGACAGCTGGTAGGTGACAGCATTTACCCTCTGCACTCTCGTCTTTATCTCCGACTGCCATTCTCAGTAAAAACAGTTCCCAATAATTTTGTTTAACCCTTTACAACCCGACCTAAATTGATTAGATTTGAGTGTTAACCCTTATAGTCCCATCTAATTGATTAGCTTTGTGTCTTAAGACTTTTATGTCCCCCGTTCGTCTTATTTCTCTATGCCTCAAGGTGGTGTGCGTTGCACTGTGGTTTTTATTTTGAGCCTGTCGGCCCAGTGCATCAGACTTCAATATGCATTTTATGTAAAGGTCTGTTTCCTCCTGCATTTTCTAAGGGTTTGCTTCCTCAGTTAACGGCCGGTGCTGTGATGGGGATCGAATCCAGCACCTTCGGATTGTGAGCCGTGTCACTAACCACTAGCCTACTCCGCCCCCATCTTAAGACATGAATCTAATCATTTAGACGGGACTGTAAAGAGTTAATTAATATTATATTTAAAATTATGTACTGCATATATTTTACTTTTCATATGTGACGTAAAGCGCCATGGAGTTTAACACTTTACACTCTAAGCCTTGAAATAAAAAATATGTATTTGTAATAGCATGGAGATACCTATCTCTCTTGACCATATACTATGTTTACAAAGTATATTGAGCCATCATGCTCAAATACGCCTTCGGTACTGCTACAAAAGAGGTCTTCTTGCATGCTAGGTCAGATAGGAATCTATTCAATCTGACCAGACTGTGTGCAAGAAGTAGGAGAAGGGAGATTGTCATTCGGGATATGCTCGTCGCGGATGATGCAATCCTGGTTGCCCACACAAAAGCTGAGTTACAGATCCTCATTAATCTATCTATCCATCCATCTATCTATCTTCAGTCCACTTTTATCGTTAGATGTCGTGGGGAAGTGTGACCTTCTTTGTTTCATATTTTTTGGCAGGTGAAAATCCACTGGTGACTTGCCAGGTCAATCCCAGCTTCTGTTAGCCCCTGGAATATACGATCACCTATTTTTGAGACTGGTGGAGGTGGAAACGTAAATTAGAGCAAGGTAGACCAACAGCCTGTCAGGCCCCATCTAAGCCGCTCTGCTAGCCACATAACTAAGACCTCTTTTTTTTTGCTACATATTCTCTGTGAGGCGAGAATCCTTAGAATAATTTGAGTACATTTTTAACTTAATTTTTGCCCCAGCAGCTGCCAACTCTTTTCAATTTCCAACTGCTAAGGTATTTTTAACGTGCGGGCCACTGCACACGGGTGTCTGATCTCACTACTCAGAGATCAGGGGAAATATTTACAGGATGATTCATGTGAAAAAATAATATCCACCGAGATTTGAACCTGCGACCTTCACACCCGAGGCGACACCTTACCTCAAGACCACTCGGTCCCCTAGATCCTCATTAACAGATTTGCAAAATCATGTGATCTGTTTGAACTCACCATCAGCTTAGACAAGACGAAAGTGATGAATCAGGGTGCAGATCTTCCATGGATTGTCCTAAACAATGCAAATCTGGAGATAGTAAATGATTTTAACTACCTCTGATCTATCATCACCGACAATCTTTCACTGGATGCAGAGCTGCAAAAGAGATTAGGGTTCTTGTGCGTTAATTCACCCATTCTGAAATTTTATACCATCCAATGACCACACGGGTTTCCGTACACAAATAATTATAAGTGTCTAGCTATCAGGGTGCAGTTTTGTTGGGTGCAGTTTTGTTGTTTTTTTGTGGGCCCTAAGAAGGACCTTGATGCTGGTTTGTGGGTTTTGTGGGCCCTGAAAAAGGGAAGTGAGGGGAACAGATTACCAAGGATCGCTGAAGCTATGCACATATCAGGACATACACATGTTGTTCGTTCGTAGCTGCACAATTTAAAGAGGAGGCCAAAATTCTGAGATGTCCTGCAAAACATTGTCGAACGGGTCTAACTGACGGACTTTATTCCGATGTCGCCACAGAAACTCACACATGTAGGAATCTATCATGTGTCTGTGTGTTCCGTTTTAGTTAGGGTTAGGTGCCCTCTAACCATGTGTCAGAACAAACAGGAATGTCCTGCTGACATGTGCGACATCTCTAACGATCTTGGCAAACTGTGAGAGACAAAGTCATAACATGATTTTCAGCACACAGTCGGACGGTGTGTATAATTCGTCTTTCCTGCAAAAACTGCACACAATGTATTTTCTTGCGTGTCAAGTGTCACAACTGCAATAAATCCATCTTCCACGTACGGTGTTAGATCTGAGAATGACATGGACATAGGTTTACCGAGCGAATTGAAGATGCGCGGATTGAAAAGTATGGTACTTCGTGTGGCTACATTCTACTAAATTTGAGCTATTATAATCCGTGGGTGAATTAACGCACAAGTACCGAGATTAGGAATGGCCTCAGCAACGCTTACCAGGCTTTCATAGAGGGTGTGGAATAACAACATGCTGACCATCTCCACAAAGGTTGCCGTGTACAGATCCTGTGTGATCAGTACCCTGCTCTATGCCAGTGAAACGTGGACCACGTATGATTCACACGTAAAAAAAGGCTAAATGCTTTTCATATGCGATGCTTGAGGCACGTACTTGGAATTTAATGGAGCGACAGAGTAACAAACAACGACATGTTGGACCATGCAAAGATGGCTAGTCTAGTTACGATTCTTCGTCAGCGCCGCTTGCGGTGGCTTGGTCACCCGTGTGCAGAATGGAGGATGGGCGAATTCCAAAAGATATCCTATACGGAGATCTGACCGCAGGCAATCGTAACAAAGGTAGACCATTCCTCCGCTACAAAGATGTTTTCAAGCGTGACCTGAAAACACCTGCAACAGGGAGAAACTTGTCAATTACAGATTCGACTGGAGGCAGACTTTGTTTGCTGGTCTGCAGGCAGGGGAAGCCAAGATGCGTCAATATGCAGACTCCAAACGTGTGTGGCGAAAGCAAGAATTGACTTAGATCCCCTCTAGTGTGGGTTCCATTGTCTCTCAAGACTGACATGATGCCAATAAATCAATATTTAAATGTTATTCAAATAATAAAGTACAATTGAAAGAATGCATTGAACAGAGTAACAAAGTCTTTATACTGGTTTAGAAGACTCTGCACAGTCTGTATATAACCAGTTTATTTTAGGGTGGTTTAACCGATGTGCGAGTCCATCTTAATAGACTCAAACACTAGAGCAAAGTAGACCTGCAACCAGTTAGGCAACATCTAAATGCTGTTATTAACAAACCACCAGGGGGAAAGTACAAATCATTTTTGGGCAGATTTTTAGCTAGAATTTTGTCTGGGCAGTGGCCGTTAAGCCTACTCTTTTCAATTTCCAACTGCCAATGAATTTTTAACGTGCTTGACACTGAACACGAGAGTCTGATCTCGCTACCCAGTGATCAGAGGAATTTTTACCAGAAGATCCACGCTAAAAAAATCCTGGTCTCCACCAAGACTCGAACTCGTGACCTCTGGGACCCGAGGCGGACATCCTACCTTAAGTCCCTCCTAAACTAGTAATAGTTATGGCTTCCAAAATATAATGGGAAGGTTAGTGTGTAATGGGCCTTTTTTCTGTGTTGAATGAGAAATGGAAAGATGAGAACAGGTAAACAACCCAAGACAACCCATTCTGGAACAACCCATTCTGGACACCAGGCGCAGTGGACAAGACTGAAATCTAGACATAGTTTCTTATAGTCAACTATTCCCAGAAAATACTGGATCGAAAAATGGAATGAACTGACGCAGATTGCCTGGATCGAGCTGTGGGAGGAACCTGCACCTGGACAACACTCGCCTTAAACAACACGCAAGTTGCTAAATAGAATCCGAACTGGTGTATTGCAATGCTGGACGAACTTTATAAGGTGGTGGTGGTGGTGATTGTCCATCGTAATCGATGAGGACACTTTGTCAACAATCACTGTTTACATGAGTTTGAAGATGGCTAAATTTTACATGAGTTTGAAGATGGCTAAATTTTACATGAGTTTGAAGATGGCTAAATTAGCCAATAAGATGCCTGAATTGTCTGTTCATTTAGTACAAGGATATAGGACAACCTCTACCAGCGGAGCTGAAGTAGGGTTGATGTGAGCAGACTTGCGGAGCGATCGTCTCTGTATAGGCTAATGTATTTATGCTTCATGTCTCTGAAAACCCTCAGCAATAGTGATGCGCCAGGCTGTGCGATTGGTGGCAATTCTTTCCCAGTCATCGTGGTTAATATCGCACTGAATCAGTGATCTCTTAAGCGTGCTCTTGCACTGTTTCCGCTTACCGCAGCTTGCTCTCTTGTACTGTTTCCGCTGACCGCAGCTTGCTCTCTTGTACTGTTTCCGCTGACCGCAGCTTGCTCTCTTGTACCGTTACCGCTGACCACCACTTCCTCTCTTATACTGTTCCCGCTGACCGCCACTTCCTCTCTTATACTGTTTCCGCTGACCACCACTTCCTCTCTTATACTGTTTCCGCTGACCGCCACTTCCTCTCTTATACTATTCCCGCTGACCACCACTTCCTCTCTTATACTGTTCCCGCTGACCGCCACTTCCTCTCTTATACTGTTTCTGCTGACCGCCACTTCCTCTCTTATACTGTTTCCGCTGACCGCCACTTCCTCTCTTATACTGTTTCCGCTGACCACCACTTCCTCTCTTATACTGTTTCCGCTGACCACCACTTCCTCTCTTATACTGTTCCCGCTGACCGCCACTTCCTCTCTTATACTATTCCCGCTGACCACCACTTCCTCTCTTATACTGTTCCCGCTGACCGCCACTTCCTCTCTTATACTGTTCCCGCTGACCGCCACTTCCTCTCTTATACTGTTTCCGCTGACCGCCACTTCCTCTCTTATACTGTTTCCGCTGACCACCACTTCCTCTCTTATACTGTTTCCGCTGACCACCACTTCCTCTCTTGTACTGTTTCCGCTGACCGCCGCTTACTCTCTTGTCATTTTGCAGTTTATCATAGAGCAGCTCTTTTCTCTTTTGGTAGACGTTGGTCCGACATGCATACCACATGACCAGCCCATCTCAGCTGTACTGCACATAACATTGTGTGTATACTGGACATGCCTGATCGCGCTAACACATCTGTATTTGGCACCATGTCCTGCCATCTAATCCTCAGTAGTTTCCGCAGGCAGTGCGTGTGAAAGTGGTTTAATTTCCCTAGATGACTATAGATGGTCCATGTCTCACATGCATATAAGACCATGGGTAGAACAACTGCAGCATACAAACCATGTTTGTTTATGTCCTTATCCTTTGCCTGTTCCAAACCCTACTGCAAAGTCTATCAAATACTGCACTTGTAGTAGTTTCCGCAGGCAGTGTGTGTGAAAGTGGTTTAATTTCCCTAGATGACTATAGATGGTCCATGTCTCACATGCATATAAGACCATGGGTAGAACAACTGCAGCATACAAACCATGTTTGTTTATGTCCTTATCCTTTGCCTGTTCCAAACCTTACTACAAAGTCTACCAAATACTGCACTTGCTCTAGTTATTCTTGTAGTCACCTCATTATATATGTGATAACCTGAGACAAAGTACTGCCAAGGTATGTATTAAACATTTTTTAGGCAGTGGCCATGCATCATGATTGAAGGTTCTGAATAGGAAATATCTGGAGCTGGTCGATGTAGAAACATGAATGATGAGACATGTGACATAATATCATGATCACCTGATGAACTTTTCAAATATTCTGGAAACATACAATATGGATGACATGTTGAAAGGAAATGACGGAAATTCACGTGACAATATGTCTGGCCTGGTGCACAAGACACGGCGGTAGGTGAGGTTAAATATGTTTTATAAGTTGTTATAGGTTGGTTATTGCTTCAGAAGGCTATGGGTTCCTGCCCTTTGGCCCAAGGCCATATATTGGTATCTGCAAGTGTTTGTAAGATGTTTAGTTCCGAAAAAGTGTTCCATTTGTCTGGTCTCGGAGGAAGAAGCTCTTTCCTAACACTGGCAAGTGCCAGACATTCAAAAAGATGATGTCCAACAGTTTCATAGGGATGTGTGCACAGCCGGTACTCTGGATTATGTTCTGGTTGGATTCTGTTCAAGTGACTGTTAAGTTGTATGTGTTGAGTGCGAAGTCGGAAAATGGTGTTTTGGTCTCTCCTTTTCAGGAGGTTGATCTTGTCTTTGGGATGGCCATATATTTGTAGATTTATCTCCCAGTATTTCCTATTACCCATCTATTCAGCTAGTCCTCTTTGTTCAGTCTTCAGTAGTTGTTTGACTGTCTGTAGGGTTGTTGGTGTGTATTGTTGTTCTTGACTTGATCCTTTCTTAGCCAGTCTGTCTGCCTTGTCATTGCCAGGTGTATTTGAGTGTAAAAACACTCAACCATTGTAAACCTATTCTGACTTGATGGAAGGCGAAAAGTTGGTTGGCATCTAGGGATATTTGGGTAAGTTCTGACCACCGTCTTCCAGAGCTTGAAGGGCAGATGCTTTGGACTTTTGATGGGACATCATCAACTACAGTCCTCAAGTGGTACAGAGCTACTTCCAATCCTGTTATTTCTGCCTCATAATTTGAACATATCTCCCCACAGGCATCAAACAGCTCATCAGATGTTCTGTCTGGATACTCTATGTAGACTCCATATCCTACTTTAATGGTGGCCTTAAAAGCAGATATAAAAAGCGCAATCCTTTCACAAAACCCAACCCCACGCTTCTAAGCGAAGCCCTCCTAGAAGATGTTGCCGACTACGTCTACCCAGACCGTTTTCTCAATATGGAAACAACATTAAGCCAGAGGTCACAAGATGCTGATGATCAGGTTGGGTCACCTTCAACTCCATCAAAACCGCAGCAGATGCTTAAAAAAACACCAGACTTCATGTAGACTTCTTCAAAACCGTGATGCCGATGCACCGGTGTGTGTGCAAATAACCAACCCCCAGAGATACCCATGAATCAGTCTGATGGGTGGACCATTATTCTAAGTCATATTTTGGGCAGTACTGATCAGATTTTGGCCATACTATCATGGCGTATAAACAGCACACATGTTTCCATAGATGACGGCATCCACGAAATAGGAAATTGTGTCAAAGAATTTGATTTCTGTGTTGGAAAGTGGTTTTGAAAATTCAGGAAATGGCAGTTCTTGAAGACTAACAACAGAACAAGCCATTGAAAGTATTCTCAAGGGTTTGGAGGCTGATAAACTGGATTTAGATGGCGATTATTCTGAAATAGACAAGTGATTATTTGAATTGCACACATGAGGAAGATAGTAAAACCCCTTCTGTCCTTTGGAGAATCATTTGATGGTTCGGGGTCGGGGGAAGGGGGGGGGGGGGGGGGGGGGGAGAGATTGGAGATGATCAGGTCAGTCAATCTGGGATAGAATAATGAGATTAGGGCACAAAGTTTTGTCACGGTAAATAGCTTTCCTCAGATGTCTACCTATCGCACATTTTCTAAGGAGCACAGGGGAATGGGATTTTACAGACCTGGGTGGCCAGGGTTCAAAAGGTGAAGGTTAGTTATTGACTCCTCCCTCGTATGATGGAAGTATGTTACAGTAATTCACTTCCAACTGACCATCCAAAAAGGTGGTTTGTTACATAACTGATTCCCTACTTGTTTGTCCAACATTGATAGCAACAATCTAAATAACCTACAGTAGAACGCTGTGTATGATACGCACAATTTTTGCTCAGTTTGATCATTAAAACTCAGGGATGTATTAAACATACTAACAGTAGTGGGCCACCGGGATCTTTGTGTATGACAAGGACAAGAACAGCACCACTGCCCCACAGAGAGCATTAAGTAAGAGGCGACTACCTATTTTTTTTGGTTTTTTTTGCGTTCGCCTTATTTCTCCAATCCCCATGCGTTGCAATGTGGTTTTTATTTTTACGCCTGTCGGCCCAGCGCATCCGACTTCAACGTGCATTTTATGTAAGGGTCTGCTTCCTCCTGCATTTTCTAAGAGTTTGCTTCCCCAGAGTAACGGCCGGTGCTGTGATAGGGATCGAACCCAACACCTTCTGGTTGTGAGCCATGTCACTTAACCACTAGCCCACGCCATCCCCGACTAACTGTGTGACATGGCATAACACTGGCCATGGTTATGTGGTTTGTAAAGAGCAGCACAGATGGCGCCTAGCGGGCTGCGGGTCTTCTTTGCTCTAGTCTATTAAGATGGACTCTCACATCGGTTAACCACCCTCCGTAGCGGAGTAATAAGCTGCTTGAGCCTAGCCCGCTAAGCAGGAAATCCTCCTCCTGGCTACATCCAGAGCTGAAACCCGCATAAGGGCATCTGCCCCTGTAGAAGTACAGGTCGACTAAGTGGGACCCACATAAGGGCATCTGCCCCTGTAGAAGTACAGGTCGACTAAGTGGGACCCACATAAGGGCATCTGCCCCTATAGAAGTACAGGTCGACTAAGTGGGACCTACATAAGGGTATCTGCCCCTGTAGAAGTACAGGTCGACTAAGTGGGACCCGCACAAGGGCATCTGCCCCTGTAGAAGTACAGGTCGACTAAGACTTAATACATTTTCTATGCTGAAAGTTACATATTGGAAAGTTTGTCACAATTTGACCATAAAAATGGCGTGGATTTGAATGTGCCATGTGTTTTCTAGTGAGAACATAACGAGGGAGTCCAAACTGCCTACAATTTAGATGTTGCCTTTCTCTTTATCATTGCCCATAATTTCAGTTTTTTAACAAATATTTCATAAAATAAAAACGTGTAAAATCATGGTGCGTATTATACACACATTTCCATTTTGCTGGAAAATGTGGACTCAATCAAGCATACACATTATACATAGATCAAGGTGATAGCAATGCATGAGCTGTAGCGGTCAGCAACACAAAACTGCCTGCTAGCATCAGGGTCAGCAACCCAGAGCTGCCAAGACCCTTCTCCAATTCCTCGTGCTGTCCCTGTATAACAGGCTGCAACAGGGCAGACTGGCTAAGGAGAGGGGATCGAAGAGGGAAGGCTAACCCGGTACCCGAAAATGTTTGCTGAAGTCGGATGTGTCAGACAGAAAGGTGCAAATATTGCAGTCAATCTGTAAACTACAACACAACACATTCCGTTCTCCGGACTACTATTTGCAAAACCCTTTTCAGGGCTTGGTAGCGGGATTTAAGAACAAACGACAAGGAAGAAGATACACTGATGCGTATTTCACGTGAGATTTGTGGAAAGTTAACTCAGAACACTTGTACAATTCAAGTATCTGCAAGTGGAGGCTTGCAGACTAATTATAGTTCACAGTATGTTCCTGCTTGGTTCACACTGGTCATCAGGATATATGTTAATATTAAAAACACTACAATACGTTTAAAAAATGCAATATTACATATAAGTTAGTTTTAGTAAAGTCTTTTCATGTTTAATGGAGAAAATTACATGTTTTTCACTAATGGCTATTTTTATCAAATTCCTTGGTTGCCTGATGATAATACTGTTCTAGCAAGAAAACACCAAATGGTCGTAACATGTTTCATTCTTTGACTCCACTTTTCTCAATGGCTGAACTTGCTCTCATTGACTGCAGGTATAATTCAGTCGCAACTCCTTTGCAAGCTCGCAAAACACAACAAGGAATGATATCACACTGGCAGACCCACACAAGCAAGCAAAAACACACTCTACAGTTCATTAAGATGGAATCACAATCCTAATGGCCAGCCAATCTTAATAGGACAATGTCATCTGGGCCGTTAATGTTCCAGAGGTACGTCATCTGGTCCATCAGTGTCCCACCTGGTCAGCCAATGTCCCAAAGGTGTGTTACCTGGTCCATAAATGTTTCTGAGGTATCTCACAATCCTCTTTGAGCATTATTGACTCAAGGAAATCTATAGGAAAAATACAAATGGCACAGGTTCACAACACCTTTCCTCCGGATGAAAGACTTTCACAGCATCCAGTAAACCACCTTCTGATAAGACCCACAAATCCGCAGATGTGGATTTTTTAAAACAAGAACCCAATCCTTTTTCAAACTATCCGCAGTCTGTGTTACTGGATGAAACTGACTGGCCAGATTAGGTTTCCTCAGACACGCTAGGGACAACAGGCTAAAGGTCCGTCTGTCTGTCTTTGTTCTCGTTCTATCACAGAACAGCTCATAGGGGCTCTAAGGATGACTCACATTCTTGTCTGGGGAAGACGAAAATGAGGAAGCAGCATTAAAAATGACACAATCAGTTCAAAGGTTAATGAAAGACATTTCTTATCACAATAATTTATATGGTAGATCAATTTGGTAACCTTCTTCATCTTCTTTTTCTTTTTAACATGGCATGTTTTTTTCATAAAAAACTATTTTTCACGTTTTAATCTGAGAAAAATTAAAACAAATGTTTCTTTATCCTATCTTTTTTCTTCTTCTTTGCCTTCTTCTGTTCACCATCACCCTCTTCTGTCTCATCCTATTCTTCTTCTTCTTTGTCTTGTCCAGCTTATTTTTCTCAAACTTCCTCGATTCTCCTTTGATTATCTACTTCATTATCTTTGCCTTCTTTCATTTTCATTATTCCAATCTTCGTCTTTTTTTTCTTCTTCTTTGTTTTGCTTAACTTATTTCTCTCAATAATCCTCCTCCATTTTTTTCTGCCATTCTATTCATCTTCTTTGCCTTCTTTTTCATTTCCCTCATTCTCCTTTTCTCATCTTTTTTCTTCTTCTTCATCCTCTTCCGTATCTTTTTCTCCTTTTTCCTATTCCTCATCTTGCCCATCTTTATTGTCCCACACTTCTTCCTTCCCTATCTTTCTCTGCTTCTCTACTTCATCTTCTTTGCCTTCTTTCTCATTTTCATTATTCTCAATATCATCATATTAATTTCTTCTATTTCTTAACACTCTTTCACTCCTTCTTCTTTAGCATCTCCTCCTTCAAGCACCATGTCAACTATCAATTCTGTTATTAACTACTGAAGCCCGATAAATGAAACACAATAACAAATAATAGTTAAATATGTACACAGCACTTATTCAAAATAGGTCCCTAAAATACACTACTCAATAATTCAAGGGCCACATACTCTTTTCAGATCCGTTAGGAAAATAAATTTATGTGAATCTAGTTCCCAGTTGAGGCGGAAATTGTTTTTTTCAGACTGCAACGGCTCCTGGGTCGACCCAGCTTTAAATGGGTACCGGTTCAGTTTGGTAAGTAAAAGCAGTGAGGGAGAGGAGATGGCTACCGCCCTCATATAGCCGAGCCTTTGAAATGTGAGATCGCTAACACCTCACACCCCTACGGCAGTAATGCTATGGGTTATTTTTTATTTTAACTCCAGATTATTTGGGACAAGAAGACTAACATCTGGTCAGGCACAACATACTGATCAGACATGTTAGTCAGGGTCAGGCACAACATACTGATCAGACATGTTAGTCAGGGTCAGGCACAACATACTGATCAGACATGTTAGTCAGGGTCAGGCACAACATACTGATCAGACATGTTAGTCAGGGTCAGGCACAACATACTGATCAGACATGTTAGTCAGGGTCAGACACAACATACTGATCAGACATGTTAGTCAGGGTCAGGCACAACATACTGATCAGACATGTTAGTCAGGGTCAGGCACAACATACTGATCAGACATGTTAGTCAGGGTCAGGCACAACATACTGATCAGACATGTTAGTCAGGGTCAGGCACAACATACTGATCAGACATGTTAGTCAGGGTCAGGCACAACATACTGATCAGACATGTTAGTCAGGGTCAGACAAAACATACTGGCCAAGACCCTCACCTTAGCTTCCTAATAGCCCTCCCTGGAAACGGGCTGTTTTCATGGCAGTATGGCTAGCGAGGTGAGGGATCGACGTTAGCGCCGTAGTAGTGAGTGACACGCAGATGAAGTCAAACATAATACAACCGCCTGGAAGACCCAGTTCACCTTCATCAGCATGCTCGGGATGTGAGGAAAGCTACTGCAACCTGCCACTTAACGTCCTTTTCAGGGCGCACAAAAGAGTAGGCTAATCATTGTTGGCATTCGCAAACAACGACAACAACTCCAGATTATTTAAGGGACTCGTACATTTTTCAGTTGAGTTATGAAAATAAATTGACGTGAATCTACTCCAGAGTTAGGAAAATAAATGTCAACGGTTAAAGGCAAGGGCTCAACTTTGTCGCCTCGGGTTTCCTCATAAGGCTCGGTCTCTCTCCGCAGAACGGTATCCTGCCTGCCGAGAGCATCGCACAAAGCACGAACTCTGTAGCTCTAGTGATGAACCCAGGGATCTCCAGAAAAATTTACATCATGAACCGACCGTTGCAGCTTGAATTCGAACTCCGGCCGTCTGAACACGAGGCAAATGGCTTGACCACTTTGCCACAGAGAGACCCCCCCCATATGTGAATCTACTCCAGCTGAATGAACAGGCTCATACATTTTTCAATTGAGTTAAGAAAACTAATTAATGTGAATTTACCCTAGTTAATTCAATGGTCCCGTGCATTTTTTAATTGAGTTAAGAAAATTAATTTATGTGAATTTACCCTAGTTAATTCAAGGGTCCCTCCCGTACATTTTTTAATTGAGTTAAGAAAAATAATTTATGTGAATTTACCCTAGTTAATTCAATGGTCCCGTACATTTTTTAATTGAGTTAAGAAAATTAATTTATGTGAATTTACCCTAGTTAATTCAAGGGTCCCGTTCATTTTTCAACTGAGTTAAGAAAATTTATGGTACATTATTCAGATGCTAGGAAAACAAATTATTTCAGAAAATCAAGGGCCTAGTACATTTTTCAGATGCTAGGAAAACAAATTATTTCTGAAAATTTACTCCAAATAATACACGAGCCCCATATATGTTTCAGTTGAGCTGAGGAAGCAAAACTATTGCTGCAAATATCTAAATGGCTTTATTGTAGATATGGTGAGAGTTGGTAAGTGGTCTTTGAATTGTTTTGAGTAGTATAGCTTCATAGTGATATAAAGTTAGGTTTGATATAATAAGCACCAACTGGTAAAAACGGAAAATACCTGTAAAAGTAGCAGTAATTTATTAATAATTACTGTCTATAAAAGTTTGAATGAATCATAATAAATAAAGAAATATTTAGCTGGAACTCATTCAATTGAAATTCGGTACATCTGTCAAAATAACCTTAATTTATTTATAATTCCTGTCTTTTCTTAGATGGCTTGGTGTGGGCACGTCGCGAGGTCCAACGGAATTACCAACTTGGTACTCTTTGGTTCCGTACCGGGACAGAGAGGGCGAGGACGTCCAAGGAGGAGATGGGTGGACAACATCACTGAGTGATCAGGCCTTCGTCCCGATGAGATACGACAGGCGGCGACAGATAGAGAGTGATGGCGTGGTATTTTGGGAGTGTCTTCACGTGTGCCCCAACGACCTGATGGGTTACGGGATGAACTGAACTGAGTCTTAGTTGACCTGTACTTCTACAGGGACAGATACCCCTGTGCAGGTATCAGCTCTGGTGTGAGCTGGATGTAGCCAGAAGGAGAATTTCCTGCTTAGCGAGGTAGGTTCGAGCAGCTTATTACTCCGCAGCGTTGGGACAAGTGCCACAGAGGGTGGTTAACCGATGTGAGAGTCCATCTTAATATACTCAAATACTAGAGCAAAGTAGATCCGCAGCCTGTTAGGTGCCATCTATGCTGCTCTTAATAAACCACCTAACCATGGTCGGTGTTATGCCATGTCATACAGTTAGTCGCCTCTTATGACATGCTCTGTGGGGCAGTGGCGCTATTCTTGTCCTTGTCACCTTGTCCTACACAGACCCTGGTGTTTAAATGAAGCATAAGTTGCAGATTCAAACAAAATCCATAATATCTATAAATATAGTCAATATGCATAATTTCCTAGGTTTGGCTTAATGGGACAAGCCTATACATCTTTGTTGACCGACAAATGCCAAAAATGTTATCAAATATTGTGGTATTACTCTCACAACTAACTTTCATGAATTTTCAGCATTGTGTGTTACTGAAGTCATTTAGTAATATGTAGTCTCAATGCGACAGTTGAGACGTCACTTGCAGTCAGCTCAGCTGATTCCATTGCACCTTTATTAATTAGCGAATTCTGTGTTCTTAAAACCTCAAAATGTAAACCAGACTGTTGTCCATGAAACATTAAAATTAAAATGTAACTTTTTGATTGCACCTTCTAAGAACAAAAACAACTGAGTTTGTCAACACCATGCACAACAAGACCATCATAGTTCAACATCAATACTCCTAATTCTCACTGTTTGTCGCTGTTTGTCAGTCACACAGTACCACGTGATCCTCTGTATCCAATCATATAAATACCTATTCATCGCTAACGTAACGTTCCAGTCTAAAAATAAAAATAACTCTGCAAGAAAATGTCAATGTATGTAACAATAAAAGCAGAAGTTTCCGTGACACCCAGGTCAAAGGGGAATTCCTGACATCACGGTAGTGCTGAAGCAATTATGATATTTAAAATTTTCAGACGTAACAATCTTTTGATCACATAGTTGTTTCCCACTCTTAACAAGTTTTTTTAAAAACCCAGTTTTATGTTGCTCTCACTCGAGGAACAAATCATGAAAACTTTGAATGTTTTTGTTAAAAATTCTGATCGGAGCACTCTTTGAAAAAGATCTACGCACTTTCAACAACAATTTTTCATCAAAGGTTTCCAAATTGACATTAAATCGTTTAGTTAGTTTATTGAATTCCCTTTCTGTTTTTAAGAATCGACGTCACTGCACTCCGGGCATGCTCATAGATGCTCAGTCTCTTTCAGCAAATGGTGCAGGGTATAGATGATGATGGTCCCTGTAGCTCGTTGGTTGTACACTCTCCTGCCTCGTCCTCCCATGTTCCCTACTCCGCTTGAACCTCGTTTGATGTCAAAAATTTGCAGCCTGTGGATTGTTGCTTCATCTATTGCAGTGTCCTCGTCTAACAGGCGGTCATTGACTAATTTCAAAATGTCACTCCCATCCATCACTAACGTGCCCATGATGGGAGTTTGTGGCGCCAAGATGTCAGTTCTTTCGTTGCCCTGAACCCCAGCATGACTAGGACAGTAGATCCATGTCAACCCCTAGAGGTTTGAGGCCTCAACAGCTGCTATTCACTCGTACCTAAGCCATTCCTTCTGTACCTTCTAGAGGTACAGCTCGCATGTCTGTCATGATGACTGCGCTTGTTAAAGAAGTCTCAGATATCCATACCAGCGCTGAATTTCCTTTCCCTTCGTCACTATTCATGAGTTATTGCTTGTCTTAACCTTGTTAGTATCTGATTATGGAACTCGCCTCTTCTTTATTGACCCTCTTTCTCAAGCACCTTATTTCTGAAGTTTGGAGCTGGCTTTTGTTGATTGCAGCCATTATTTGTTCTCTTCGCAATTATTATCTTAGAATGCATAGACCATCAATCAACCCTCTTCAAGCAAACCATCTCGTACTATTTAATACATAGACCATCAATCAACCCTCTTCAAGCAAACCATCTCGTACTATTTAATACATAGACCATCAATCAACCCTCTTCAAGCAAACCATCTCGTACTATTTAATACATAGACCATCAATCAACCCTCTTCAAGCAAACCATCTCGTACTATTTAATACATAGACCATCAATCAACCCTCTTCAAGCAAACCATCTTGTACTATTTAATACATAGACCATCAATCAACCCTCTTCAAGCAAACCATCTCGTACTATTTAATACATAGACCATCAATCAACCCTCTTCAAGCAAACCATCTTGTACTATTTAATACATAGACCATCAATCAACCCTCTTCAAGCAAACCATCTCGTACTATTTAATACATAGACCATCAATCAACCCTCTTCAAGCAAACCATCTCGTACTATTTAATACATAGACCATCAATCAACCCTCTTCAAGCAAACCATCTCGTACTATTTAATACATAGACCATCAATCAACCCTCTTCAAGCAAACCATCTTGTACTATTTAATACATAGACCATCAATCAACCCTCTTCAAGCAAACCATCTCGTACTATTTAATACATAGACCATCAATCAACCCTCTTCAAGCAAACCATCTCGTACTATTTAATACATAGACCATCAATCAACCCTCTTCAAGCAAACCATCTTGTACTATTTAATACATAGACCATCAATCAACCCTCTTCAAGCAAACCATCTCGTACTATTTAATACATAGACCATCAATCCACCCTCTTCAAGCAAACCATCTCGTACTATTTAATACATAGACCATCAATCAACCCTCTTCAGGCAAACCATCTTGTACTATTTAATACATAGACCATCAATCAACCCTCTTCAGGCAAACCATCTCGTACTATTTAATACATAGACCATCAATCAACCCTCTTCAAGCAAACCATCTTGTACTATTTAATACATAGACCATCAATCAACCCTCTTCAAGCAAACCATCTCGTACTATTTAATACATAGACCATCAATCAACCCTCTTCAAGCAAACCATCTCGTACTATTTAATACATAGACCATCAATCAACCCTCTTCAAGCAAACCATCTCGTACTATTTAATACATAGACCATCAATCAACCCTCTTCAAGCAAACCATCTTGTACTATTTAATACATAGACCATCAATCAACCCTCTTCAAGCAAACCATCTTGTACTATTTAATACATAGACCATCAATCAACCCTCTTCAAGCAAAACATCTCGTACTATTTAATACATAGACCATCAATCCACCCTCTTCAAGCAAACCATCTCGTACTATTTAATACATAGACCATCAATCAACCCTCTTCAAGCAAACCATATCGTACTATTTAATACATAGACCATCAATCAACCCTCTTCAAGCAAACCATCTCGTACTATTTAATACATAGACCATCAATCAACCCTCTTCAAGCAAACCATCTTGTACTATTTAATACATTGACCATCAATCAACCCTCTTCAAGCAAAACATCTCGTACTATTTAATACATAGACCATCAATCCACCCTCTTCAAGCAAACCATCTCGTACTATTTAATACATAGACCATCAATCAACCCTCTTCAAGCAAACCATCTCGTACTATTTAATACATAGACCATCAATCAACCCTCTTCAAGCAAACCATCTCGTACTATTTAATACATAGACCATCAATCAACCCTCTTCAAGCAAACCATCTTGTACTATTTAATACATTGACCATCAATCAACCCTCTTCAAGCAAACCATCTCGTACTATTTAATACATAGACCATCAATCAACCCTCTTCAAGCAAACCATCTTGTACTATTTAATACATAGACCATCAATCAACCCTCTTCAAGCAAACCATCTCGTACTATTTAATACATAGACCATCAATCAACCCTCTTCAAGCAAACTATCTCGTACTATTTAATACATAGACCATCAATCCACCCTCTTCAAGCAAACCATCTCGTACTATTTAATACATAGACCATCAATCAACCCTCTTCAAGCAAACCATCTCGTACTATTTAATACATAGACCATCAATCAACCCTCTTCAAGCAAACCATCTTGTACTATTTAATACATAGACCATCAATCAACCCTCTTCAAGCAAACCATCTCGTACTATTTAATACATAGACCATCAATCAACCCTCTTCAAGCAAACCATCTTGTACTATTTAATACATAGACCATCAATCAACCCTCTTCAAGCAAACCATCTCGTACTATTTAATACATAGACCATCAATCCACCCTCTTCAAGCAAACCATCTCGTACTATTTAATACATAGACCATCAATCAACCCTCTTCAAGCAAACCATCTCGTACTATTTAATACATAGACCATCAATCAACCCTCTTCAAGCAAACCATCTCGTACTATTTAATACATAGACCATCAATCAACCCTCTTCAAGCAAACCATCTTGTACTATTTAATACATAGACCATCAATCAACCCTCTTCAAGCAAACCATCTCGTACTATTTAATACATAGACCATCAATCCACCCTCTTCAAGCAAACCATCTCGTACTATTTAATACATAGACCATCAATCAACCCTCTTCAGGCAAACCATCTCGTACTATTTAATACATAGACCATCAATCAACCCTCTTCAGGCAAATCATCTCGTACTATTTAATACATAGACCATCAATCAACCCTCTTCAAGCAAACCATCTTCTACTATTTAATACATAGACCATCAATCAACCCTCTTCAAGCAAACCATCTTGTACTATTTAATACATAGACCATCAATCAACCCTCTTCAAGCAAACCATCTTGTACTATTTAATACATAGCCCATCAATCTCTTCAAGCAAACCATCTCGTACTATTTAATACATAGACCATCAATCAACCCTCTTCAAGCAAACCATCTTGTACTATTTAATACATAGACCATCAATCAACCCTCTTCAAGCAAACCATCTTGTACTATTTAATACATAGACCATCAATCAACCCTCTTCAAGCAAACCATCTTGTACTATTTAATACATAGACCATCAATCAACCCTCTTCAAGCAAACCATCTCGTACTATTTAATACATAGACCATCAATCAACCCTCTTCAGGCAAACCATCTCGTACTATTTAATACATAGACCATCAATCAACCCTTTTCAGGCAAACCATCTCGTACTATTTAATACATAGACCATCAATCAACCCTCTTCAAGCAAACCATCTTGTACTATTTAATACATAGACCATCAATCAACCCTCTTCAAGCAAACCATCTTGTACTATTTAATACATAGACCATCAATCAACCCTCTTCAAGCAAACCATCTTGTACTATTTAATACATAGACCATCAATCAACCCTCTTCAAGCAAACCATCTCGTACTATTTAATACATAGACCATCAATCAACCCTCTTCAGGCAAACCATCTCGTACTATTTAATACATAGACCATCAATCAACCTTCTTCAAGCAAACCATCTTGTACTATTTAATACATAGACCATCAATCAACCCTCTTCAAGCAAACCATCTTGTACTATTTAATACATAGACCATCAATCAACCCTCTTCAAGCAAACCATCTCGTACTATTTAATACATAGGCCATCAATCAACCCTCTTCAGGCAAACCATCTCGTACTATTTAATACATAGACCATCAATCAACCCTTTTCAGGCAAACCATCTCGTACTATTTAATACATAGACCATCAATCAACCCTCTTCAAGCAAACCATCTTGTACTATTTAATACGTAGACCATCAATCAACCCTCTTCAAGCAAACCATCTTGTACTATTTAATACATAGACCATCAATCAACCCTCTTCAAGCAAACCATCTTGTACTATTTAATACATAGACCATCAATCTCTTCAAGCAAACCATCTCGTACTATTTAATACATAGACCATCAATCAACCCTCTTCAAGCAAACCATCTCGTACTATTTAATACATAGACCATCAATCAACCCTCTTCAAGCAAACCCTCTCGTACTATTTTATCAACCTCTTTCCAGCTTCTACCTGTTCTCCTTGTATCGGCCTACAGATCTTCCTCTCCATTGCAAATGAAGTTGTTTTTTCCCCATCTCCAACATAGTTCTCACATTCTAGCTGCACTGCAGAGCTTGGAGCTCTTCCTTGTCGATAGAAGAGAAGTCAGCAAACCAGTTTCCTTACAACTTTTGTTGGCCCATGTCAAAGTCCGTTCTCTTACAAGGTCGACATTTTTTTTGTTTTTTTGTTTTTGCATTCGCCTTATTTCTCTTATCCCCAAGGCGGTGTGCGTTGCACTGTGGTTTTTATTTTGTGCCTGCCGGCCCAGTGCATCCGACTTCAGCATGCGTTTTATGCAAGGGTCTGCTTCCTCCTGCATTTTCTAAGGGTTTGCTTCCCCGGGGTAACGGCCGGTGCTGTGATGGAGATCGAACCCAGCACCTTCGGATTGTGAGCCGTGCCACTTAACCACTAGGCCACGCCGTCCCCGGTCGGCTCATTAGATAAGTTGGAAGATGTTTCTGCAGCAAGATGAGTTTTAATGGGTGGGGGAGCTGACCCCTCTTCTAACCCTCTTCCTGTCTCATCCAGTTTGAGACTGGATCTGGCGGAGTTGATTCTAGTCATTGCTAACGCCCTTTTTCCCCATATTTAAAATGTTCATATACTTAAGCCTTATCTACTAGTATGTCAGCATGTCCATAACAGGCAATGTAATATACAGTAGTGCCCTGTTATACAAACCCTTGGTCATACAAATTGCTTCAATTATAACCAAAAGCTTGCATACAAACGGCTTCAATTATAACAAACGCTTGCATACAAACGCGAGCTTGCTCTTACAAACATTTCCCAAGCATGATTTCTGAACTAACCAATTGTATAGTGAGATGACCTCCCTGTCAAGCTTTAAGTTATGTCTTCAGTTCCCTATTTATATAATCTCTTTAGCTCCTTCACCTCACCATAGATTAATTGTTTGGCTATGCGGTTATCTGGCATGCGCACAACGTGGCCGGTCCACCTAGCCTGCATCTTCTGCAACAGTGTGTGGATGCTCAGCATTTTTGTCTTCATGAGGATCTCAACGTCTGATACCCTATCCTACCACTGGATTTGTGGCAAGTATGATGATAAAGCTAACGTAATTCGTAATATACTCTCCGTGTGAAAGAAAAGCATGAATTAATCAAACCTTGTGATCAAAACAATGATGTGAGTGAAATAGACCGCAAGCTAGGCCTATCACGAGCAGCTGTGTACAATTCTAAGATTAAAGACAAATTGTTAAAGGAAATTAAAAACGCTACACCAATGCAAGTGATTTGACAATGGGACGACCAAATGTTTTAAATATGTGGACTAAAAACTAAATCAGTCACAACATTCATCTAACCAATCGTATTATCCAGGCTAAAGCATGAACTCTCCTAGAATGAAAGAGTAGAGATGTTAGGAGAAAAATGTGAGGCTAGCAGACGCTCGCTTGATAGATTTAATGCAAAGGCCAATTTGCAGAAGCACAGACAGAAGCAGCAATGAAACAGATCTCAATGCAGCAAACTAGATAGCATTCCTTTTTCAAGAAGCAATTAACACATACATCTTGAGTCACCTTTAACCCTTCAGACCCATAGCCATCATTAACCCCTGTAAGATCATCTTCATATTTCCCTTTTCCAAAAATACCAAACAACTGGTGTTCACTAAATGTTCCCCTGATGATGATGAAGATGAAGATGAAGGCTGATGATGGATTTATTTAAGTCATCTTAATCATGATCCTTCTGTATAATTATTTTACACTTTTATAAAAATCAAAATATTTCATGTTAAACTGTAGTCATTTTGCATATTTATATATGTTGATTTTTTTGTGTTTGATTATGTTTATTGGTATGTTTATTTATATTTATTGATGTATAATCGTTTATTCCTGATTATTTTTGTTTATTTAGGTTCATTTTTGCTCATGTACATTTATTTTTGTTTAGTTACATTTATTTGTTTTTTTTTTATTGTTGCTTTTTTATATTTACTTATTTTTATTTTTGTTTACTCTTGTTTATTTATGTTTATTCTTGTTTATATAACTTTTGTTAATTTACATTTATTTATGTTTACTCTTGTTTATTTATGTCTATTCTTGTTTAGTTAAGTTTGTTTTTGCTTACTTATGTTTATATTGATTTATGTTAATTTATGTTTATTCTTGTTTATTTATATTCATCCCTGTACACTTATGTCTATGTTTACATTTGTTTATTTTTGTTTACTCATGTTTATCTTTGTATCTTTTTTTGTTTACTTTTATTTGTTTAAATTTATTAATTTGTGTTTATATTTATTAATTTGTGTTTATATTTATTAATTTTTGTTTATATTTATTAATTTTTGTTTATGTTAGTGTTCATTTTTGTTTATTACTGATCATTTATGTTTTTTCTCATTTATTTCTATTCATGGTATATTTATGTTCATTCATGTTCATTCTTTCTTATTTATGTGTATTTTAGTTTACTTACTGTTTATTTTTCTTTATTCTTCGTTTGTTTAAAATTGTTTTGTTTATTTATATTTTTTTTTGTTTGCCGACATATTTTTATTGTTTTTATATTTATTTATGTTTATTTACATGTACTTCTTCTTCTGCTTTCGTTATCAATGTTCTGCTACCTAGTCCTGAATAGGGCTTTGCTAATAGCAAGATGCAGTTCGAAGAACGGAATGCGTTGTGTCGCAAGTTTAACTGCGATATTTGCACCTTTCGGCCCGACACATCCGTTTTCGGTAGCGTCTGTATGATCTATTATAACCCATAGGTCCCTTTCATTTTCTTTCTTTCTAATATTGTTCTCTCCAAAAATCAGTTAAGAATCAGTTAGCATAACAATATAACTCACAAATACACAAAAGTGAATACAATAATTAGATGCATGCTCAGATTTGTTTCTCTCGGGTGCCCATGTTTTTGGTTTTTGGCAATGTGGTGGTGTAGCTTCGACATAGCAAAGTGATGCCAAACAGATATGTGCCAGCATTTTGTAAAATGTGTTGCTAAAACTGATCATTCGTTTATTTGCTGGAGTGGTAAATCAATGTTCCGGCAATAATTCAGAATGAAAATACGCTTTCTGGAAATTGAAGAGAGTGCGTGGGTGTATGTGAGAACGCGTGGGTGTATGTGAGAACGCGTGGATGTATGTGAGAGTGCGTGAGTGTATTCGAGAGTGCATGGGTGTGTGTGAGAGTGCGTGGGTGTATGTGAGAACGTGTGGGTGTGTGTGGGTGTGTGTGAGAGTGCGTGGGTGTTTGTCTAATTAACAGTGATACCAATGGCTGAATTAGCTTTAGGCAAAGCCAACATGTGATCAAATATGAGGATTGATTCAAAAGAATCTGATCTCGAGCTGAAAACAAAAACTTGACCTATTTAGTTCAAAATCTAACCCCCTCCGGAATGGGCCTCTTCATAGTTGACACACTTCTCCTAGCAGTGCTCCCACTGACAGAAGAATTTCTGGTAGTAATTCTTGGAGGATCTCTATCAGATAATTCGTCGAAATTTGTCTTAGTTACGTCAACGTCCTCAAATCTTTGAGTGGCACCATACGCCTCGGATAGCCGCAGGGAGCCATGTCTGGGGAGTGGGTGTTCAATGCCGTGTTTCAGCAAAAAATCCTAAATCAGGTGCAATGTATTGCTCGGAGCGGATCCATCGCGACTTTTGGCTCTTTCCAAGAACGAAGGTGTCACTCAAAGGTAAGAGATTACAGGACATCGAAGAAACCACGACAAATCTGACGAAGCACCTGAGGAGATCTCCCCCAAAAATACTTCTAGTGGGTCTTGAGGTAAGGTGCCCGCCTCAGGTGCCACAGGTTGCGGGTTCACATCACAGTGGAGACCGAGATTTTTTTTCACCTGGATCTTCTGGTAAAAAATGTCCTTCATATCTGGGTAGTGAGATCGGACTCCCGTGTTCAGTGTCTAGCACGTTAAAAATCCCAGTTTTTGAGGGTTTCTAGTAGCGAAGGACTGGAGTTTTTCTTGTATCGCTTTGGTCATTCTCTATGTTTCAGTAGCGAAGGACTGGAGTTTTTCTTGTATCGCTTTGGTCATTCTCTATGTTTCAGTAGCGAAGGACTGGAGTTTTTCTTGTATCGCTTTGGTCATTCTCTATGTTTCAGTAGCGAAGGACTGGAGTTTTTCTTGTATCCCTTTGGTCATTCTCTATGTTTCAGCTTTAAACTTACACTGGGATCGATTGTTCTAACTTTGATGTGAATCTTGAGGACTATGGTTCTCCATATGTTGTTTAGCGTCGGGAGTATGTGTCCGTTAACGAAAGAGTGGAGTCTTTCTTGAATCACATAATTTTTATTCTACAAGTACGGAAAAAAAATCTAGGCTTTCCTGGGGCTCGGGGAGGAAGACTAACGTCTGGTCAGGCAAAGTATACTGATCAGACATGTTAGTCAGGGTCAGGCAAAATATACTGATCAATATACTGATCAGACATGTTAGTCAGGGTCAGGGAAAATATACTGGCCAAGACCCTCACCTAGACTTCCTCATAGTCTGTCCCTGGAAACGGGCTGTTTTATTGGCAGCCTGGCTAACAAGGTGAACCCCGTAGTAGTAAGCGACACGCAGAAGAAGCCAAGCATAGCACAACCGCTTGGAGGACCCTGGCTTACCTTCATCAGCACGCTTGGGATGTGAGGAAAGCTACAACAATCTGTCACTAAACATCCTTTTCAAGATAAACAAAAATAGTAATCCTACTCAATCTGGGCATTCAACAACTAGGGCTCAAGTCCATTTCCCTAGGCTAATAATAATAGCGGTCCATCGTTGTCGATGAGGACCGCCGACATCATCCTTGTCACGGATTTCCTTGTTGGGTGTGGGTGCGCATGTGGCTGAACAGGCCAATGCGGGCACGAAAACATCTGCTACATATGGGGCACACGAGATTTGTAGAAGGGGATGGTGTTCCCGCTGCTCGGGATTTCCGCGTCTGCTCTGGGCTTTCACAACACGGTCGTCTTCGACCGGCAGCTACACCCGATTTGACTGCGCTTCTCCAGTCAGATCTGTTTTGCGCAAGACATTCCCAGGTGTCGATGTTTATCTGGCAACTTTTTAGTGAGTCCTTCAGACCGTCTTTAAAATGTTTCTTTGGGCGCCCTCTCTCGCGCCATCCCTCTCTCAGCTCGCCGTAGAGAAGCTTCTTTGGGAGCCGCTCGTCTGACATACGGATGAGGTGTCCGGCCCATCCTAGTCGTGCTTTTTCTAGCAGTGCATGGATGCTGGGCATGTTAGCCCTTGAGAGAACTTCGATGTCAGTGACACGATCTTGCCATCGAATGTGGAATATTCGCCTCAGGCAACCTGTGTGGAAGTGGTTTAACCTCCTTGCATGTCCAGAGTGTACAGTCCAGCTTTCGCAAGCGTATAGTAGGGTTGGAATGATGGTTGTACGGTAGACTTTGAGTTTGGTCTTAACTTAACGTCTTTATACTGGTTTAGAAGACCCTGCAGAGTCTGTATACAACCAGTTACATTTACATCACCTTGCTCTAAAATCTATGCGCATCCAGTTTATTCTTAAACGCATTAACTGTCCCTGCCTCCACCACCTCCCCTGGCAATGCATTCCAAGCAGACACCACTCTCTGACTAAAAAAATATTTCCTAATATCTAACCTGGACCTCTCTTTAATCAGCTTGTAGCTATGCCCTCGTGTTATTGTAGGTGGCTGTATTTTAAAAAACTTGTTATAGTCTAATTTATCGATTCCTCTGATCATCTTATAAACCTGTATTAAGTCACCACGAATTCTTCTCTCTTCGAGACACTGTAGGCCCGTTTTTCTGAGTCGTTCCTCATAACTGTAATTCTGGAATCCAACTATCATCTTTGTCGCTCTTTTTTGTATTTTTTCTAGCATGTTTATGTCCCCTCTATGATAAGGACTCCACACCTGTACACAGTACTCCAATCTAGGTCTAACTAAAGCTTTATACAGTTTGACGATCACTTCCTTGCTCCTATGTTTAATATTTCTTTTCATCATACCTAACATTGCATTTGCCTTTTTCACTGCTACCTTAACTTGCTCACTCACCTTTCCTGTATGATCTATTATAACCCCTAGGTCCCTTTCCTTATCTATCTTTCTAATATTGTTTTCTCCCATTCTGTATTTATGTTCCATATTGGATCTACCCATGTGGATGACTGTACATTTATCTACATTAAACTCCATTTGCCAGTTTACAGACCATTCTCGAATTTTATCTAAATCCGACATCAATATATCCACTTCCGCTTTAGATGAGACACTACTGCATAGTTTTGTGTCATCAGCAAATTTTGCAATCATGGATCTCATATCAATGTCCAAATCATTTATATATATCAAGAACAAAATTGGTCCCAAAACCGAGCCCTGTGGCACACCACTTTTCACTTCACTCCACTCAGAGTACTCCTTATTTATGCCCACCCTCTGCCTTCTTCCTGTTAACCAATTTTCAATCCATTTGGCAACTTCGCCACCTATTCCATGTGATTTTAACTTTCGAAATAATCTTTGATGAGGTACTCTATCAAAGGCCTTTGCAAAGTCTAGATAAATAACATCCACTGGCTCCCCTTTATCTATGATTTTAGTAACCTCCTCCATGAATTCTAATAGATTTGTTAAGCATGATCTCCCTCTAGTAAACCCATGCTGACTATTTCTAATTAGATTAAATTTTTCTAAATGCATTACAATGTTTTCTTTGATTATTGACTCTAACAATTTACAGACTATGCTCGTTAAACTCACCGGTCTATAATTTGCCGGATCTGATTTTTTGCCTTTTTTGAATAAGGGGATCACTCCTGCATCTTTCCAATCCCGTGGAACAATCCCTTTTGTAAGTGATTGAGAACATAATATAGCCAATGGTTTTGCTAGTTGGTTTCTAATTTCATACAGCAATTTTGGGTGAATACCATCTTGACCTGGACATTTATTCACTTTCAACCCCTCCAATTTCTTGACGCTTTGTTTTCTGTCAGCTAACAGACCAATATTTAACCACTCATCCACCAATCCCCAGTTAATACGACAATAACAACTATGCAAAATCTAGTCAGTATGCAGTTCTAGAAAGCCACAAACTTTAGCACATGCAGTTTGTATCTAAGGTTAGTTCATGCTTGACTAAGGTTCGAACACTAATGTCTACAGAGCTAGATTTGTGGTGGTGGTGGTGGCTAGTATCTTCTGGCAGATTCTCAAACTATATCATAAACAGATGATAGATAAATACGGCAATAGATAGATAGGTCAATCGATAAAAAGATCAACCGATAAATAGCTAAATCAGTAAATAGGTAAATCAATAAATATGTCAATAGATAAATAGGTTGATAGATAAATAGGTTGATAGATAAATAGGTTGATAGATAAATAGGCCAAATGATAAATAGGCCAATTGATAAATAGGTCAATCAATAAATAGTCTATAATCTGATCCTGACATTCAATCAGGCATATGATGTGCCTGATGCCAGGTAGTCAAATGTTGCTTAAACCTTTAGTCCATTCTAATTGATTAGATTTGTGTCTTAACCCTTTACAGTCCATGCTAGTCTATTAGATTTGTCTTAACCCTTTACAGTCTGGCCTAATTGATTAGAAAAGTATTTTAAAACTTTACAGCCTGGCTTAATTGATAAGATGTGTATCTTAAGACACAAATCTAATCAATTAGGCAGGAATGTAAAGAGTTAAACTCATTTCGGTCTGTTGCCTTAAGAGTAACATGTTAGACCAACGGATTTATTCAGGATATCTCTCCATCTCATTGGTGGATGTTCGAGTGGACGTTTAAAAGATTTAGGTCCGCTAGGATGTCACTATTCATGGTCATCTGTTGTCCGTCATGCAGACCAGTTGAATAGACAGAAAGGTTGATAAACAGAAGGGTAGATAAATAGATGTGTACATTAACAGAAGGGAAGAACAATAGATTGGTGGTAGATAAATAGATGGACAGATAAATAGATGGACAGATAAATAGATGGACAGATAAATAGATGATGAGATAAATAGATGGACAGATAAATAGATGAGATAAATAGATGGACAGAAAAATAGATGATGAGATAAATAGATGGACAGATAAATAGATGATGAGATAAATAGATGGACAGATAAATAGATGATGAGATAAATAGATGGACAGATAAATAGATGGAGAGATAAATAGATAGAGATTTAAATAGATGGAGAGATAAATAGATAGAGATTTAAATAGATGGAGAGATAAACAGATGGAGAGATAAATATGTGGGAAATAAATAGGTAAGCAGATAAATAGATGGAATATAAATAGCTGGGGAGACAAATAGATGGAGAGATAAAAAGATGGAGATAATAAATGGAGAGATAAATAGATGAGAGATAAATAGATGAGGAGATAAATAGATGGGAGATAAATAGGTGTGTAAATAGATGGGGAGAAAACAGGTGGTCAGATAGACAGAAGGGTAGATAAACACGTATATGGATTAGACATACAGGCATATATAAGTATACATATTCTGCAGTTAAGATAAAGATGTATGAATAAATTTGATGAATGGATGGAAAGAAAAATAGACAGAAAAGCAGACAAGACAGATTGAGATTAGATGAGATGGAAATAGACAGGCAGAAAAGAAAAAAAAGAAAGAAAGTAAGAAAGAAAGAAAATAGGACAGACTAGACAGACTAACAGATGAACAGACACATAGATATAGATGTATAAATGACATTACTAGACAAATTTTAAAAAACAGACAAAATGGATGAATGGATTGATGAATTCAAGAGACAGATTAGGTAGGCAGGCAGGCAGGCAGGTAGGCAGGCAGGTAGGCAGGCAGGCAGGCAGATAAGTATTTAATATAAATATATGGAAAGGTGTCTCAGAATTTTGCTAGATAGAGACAAAATACATATGACAGAAATAGAGTAGGAGGGAGAGAAATGACTGACAGAAAACAAAGACGTTTACAAAAAGGAATTCTGAAACAAAAATCCTGAATAAACATCCAAGAGACGCACTGAAGCAGAAGCCTTAAGATGCTGCCAGTCGTTAATTTGTTGCCCACATCAAAAGCCAATCCACCAACCATCCAGACATGCACAAACACAAGACGGGGGGAAGCACAACAGCAAAATAACGATTACCTACATGGCCTACAATCATCTGCTAGGGAACTTGTAAATATTCCTGAGGGAAGGAGGGAGGAACATGAGAGGTTGTGGGGGGGGAAGGGGAGGAAGAAATAGGAATCGTGAGAATAAGGAAATGCAACCGTCAAAAAATGAACAGAATTTCATGACAGCCACAGAAATAGTAACATGCGTAATAACGTAACTTAACTTCACATCTTTATACTGGTTAAGAAGTTTCTGCAGAGTCTGTATACAACCAGTTTCATTTACATTTCCTTGTTCGTAAAGATATGCACATCCAATCTATTCTTAAATGCATTATTTGTCCCTGCCATCACTACTTTCTGTGACCTGTGACAATGCATTCCAAACATTCACCACTCTCTGACTAAATAAATATTTCCTAGCATTTAATCTAGACCTTTCTTTAATTAATTTGTAGCTGTCCCCTCTTGTTCTTGTAGGTGGTTGTGTTTTGACAAACTTGTTATAGTCTAAT